>APFE030440805.1:506671-554524 GCA_000404065.3 Pinus taeda | reverse complement strand
CGACTTAGAATGGTCTCTATTTAGGTAAGATACAAAGCCATATTGCGATGCTTGAGTCCTAAGTCATGATGCTCCAATTGCTATTCATCTAATTGCGTCAAAATCTCTCATTTTGCTTCATTACGCTCCAAAAGCACTTTGTTGTGGAGGGACTTGATATTCCAATAGAGTTATATAGTGCAAACTGCAAAGGTATTGGTTTTGTCTTCCATGGGTGTGCCTCGGATAAGGGACCCATTTTTCCATAGAGGCTAGCACCTTGGGATCTGAATATTCATATATGTTGGCATGGACTTTAGCAACAAAAGTTTTAATTTCATTCTGAATTTCAATAGGGGTTTGGGAGTGATATCTTCTGGCTACATTTTGGGCTCGAAGGTGTGCTCTAATGCTCCCTTCTACTCTATTAGAGGAACCTTGACGACTTTTAGCACTTTGTCTTGCCATGCTGTGGAGGAGCGAAAAATTCAGGGAGAAGCGAAGGTAGCAAAAAGAGAGGAGTAGAGCACAACTATGGTAGCAGAGAGGAAGGCATGAAAGGAAGCACCCATGAGAGGGAATATCTGAAAATTCAGTGAAGGGAGGGGTTTGTAGGGACCAAAGGATGTCGAGACAACCAATAGCATTGCGGGGAGAGATGTATAAGGAGGGGGCTAGTAGCTTTGGTAAATTTCTTGGCTTAGAAAGGTGCTACCAATAACGAGAGAACACAACATGTAGTCTAAATAGTCATGAACACAGTGCAAGCATATCCATGCTCCAACAAGCAAAAGAGAATACATAGCCAACATTTGGATATTTTGAATAAAATACTACACTGGGAGGCTGTTGCCCAGAGTATTTGCACACAAAAGCTACAGAATGAAGCTCAGTTAGAGTGTAGCCTCCACTCCCACTTCTGTAGGCTACTTGCAATATGATTTGCCCGCCACCTAGTGCGAGAGTTCCAAATTAGTGCCACCACCACCTTGCGCAGACACACTTTGGTTTTGAGTGGAGGAAGATCGAATGAGCTGGGGATAAACTCCATGGGGGAGGCCAAGTTAGGAGGACCTGGTCCTACCTCCTTGTGAATTGAGGAAACAACAATCTGTCTGTGGGTACTTACTCTGCGAATGGGAGGAGCACAAAGAGTAGTGGCTAGACCAAGCGCGATAATGGAGGAAATGGAATGAGAAATCATGGACATATCCTAATTACCTTTGGGAAGGCTCCCAACTATGTCAGTTGCAAGCAATGAATGAGCCCTTAGAATGGATTTGACATGGGGCATCATGAAGCTATGTGATAGATTAAACAGAGGGTGGGGCGACCACTCCTTCCCTCTCACATGAGTGGGTTGACGATGGTGGATCCGACCCCTCCGCTTATTGCATGTGTCCAAAGTTTAGCTCATATTTTCCACCCCATCTAGGGATATATAGTTATAAACTTATATATATATGTTCTATACTATATATTATATATATAATTCTACTAATATGCTATTTATATATTCTATGAAATAATAAAATATTCCTTTTAGTATATATATGTATGTATTTATGTATATGTACACAAATTAAGCATTTATTAAAATAAGTTTATATTAACTTATAACCTATTATTGATTGATTTAATTTATAATCTAAACTAAACCAATTATATAAGTTAATTCTATAAATAGTTTAATCCGAAAATGCTTTATATTATTTCCTATATATTCATATATGATATATATATTTTATGTATACACATTGTGCAACAGATATATACAATTTGTAAGTGAACATCTGAATTGGCTATTTGTCTCCATGTGAATGGATGATTCAAGGTGGGGTCTAGCTAACGAAAAACGAAGGGATTAATTCACTACTTGATTCTAAAGTGCATGCTTTTTGATTACCCTTCTAGTTTCAATAGACCATACCCTATGGACATTTCAATGTTAACCATTTCAAAGAATGAGTTTTAATGATTGGAGAGAACCTTCGGGCCTCATAAGCTAAACTGTAAATATGAATATCTACATAGTGTATTCTTTTAATTGTAGAAATAAGTAGATTTTAACAAATTCCATTAAAAAAATCAAATTACCTAATTTACCAGGAAACAAAAACAGATATGAATACATATTAGGATTCGGATACAGATCCACCATATTTTTGAAAAGCCAGGATTCGTATATGGTGGGGAAAGTTGAAACACCATATACGAAAATTACAATTATATTTTTTTAATTTTAAAAAACATAGTCGAAGTTAAAAATCAAGACCATTCATGAATCACAATATTAGAACTAAAATCATGAAATAATTCATAAATCTGAAGATTGAAATCATGATGCATCATGCTTTATACAGAAAGGATAATTGTAAAATACAAATTTGAGTGTCTCATCAATGATCACTCTATTGATATGATGATGTAGAGTAGGTCTAAATACATGTCCAAAGATGGGTCTATATGCTCATCCTTTGAATATTTCAACTCTACGTCATGATCAGCCTATCATCTTCCTTGAAATTTGTCTTAAAATCTAAAAATTCCCATCTAGTTACAGCGTTAAATGAATGTTGTACACTGTTTGAGAACATGCTATATATGTATCATACTGTTATAGGAGGACTCTTCAACTGGAGTTGGAGGGGATTGAACTAATGAAATTATTAATGATACAACCATCTTTTTTACACTATAAATTATTATCTATGTATTGTCTCAAAAGCATTTCTATTAGTAGTATAAAAATTTGAAAATTAAAATTTTGATGTGTTATACCTTTTCTGCTAGCATTATCATGTGCTATATAGACTCTAAGTTGTTAATAACTAACTGATACAGCTATATAGCCTATAGATTACTAATAAGTAATCTAACTAAAAATCTAAATAGTATATTTGCTTATTAGGGCTTCATACAGGTGGCAAATATCCTTAGAAAATAAAAAATAAACCAAAAAATATAGTGTTATTTGCTTGGGATCTGGCATGTGAGGGGTAGTTGGCACAGGATCCATTTCAATAGCATGGGATCCATTTATGGGTTTGAAGGATCCGTTTATATGGTGAATCCTACACAGATATGGGTGGATCCATAATATCCGTATATGTATCTGAAATGCGGATCCAACATCAAGTCTTGTGAATACGATAACCCAACAATTTATCTACAAATTTAATTGCAATAGCGATGGACATGGGATATTTTCTATTCAACTAAATTTAATAACTTGAACAAATTTGTTCATCATTCCTTGAATTTTGGCCAATTTTGAACTTCATGGTGGGTAGTAGCTAAACATGGTGACCTAGATATCAGCTACACTTTCCAATTTTGACCTTCAATGGAGAGCACCCTCACCTCTTTGACTTGGCATATATATCATTTTATTTGAGGTGGTCATGGAGGGCATTTATTGGGAGGTGTGTGGCATTCTTGAAGGGCCACACCTGTGGCTTTATCATTCTTGTACTTGGTTGCCTTTCTATTATTGGAGATTTTTATTGGAGGGTGCATGTGGAAGGCTCTTTTTGCTATTTTTGGTAATTGTCTCAGAGGGAGAGCTTGTGGAGATATGCTCTACTTTCTATTTTGGGAGTTAACTACATCCTCCCTTGTGGGGTGCTCCATCTACTTGGCAACTTGCACATCCATGAATGGAGATGGTTGCCTTGAGATTCACACATGTATGGGTTGCATACGTCTTGTGGACTTCCCGCTATTTTTAGAGGAGGTTGTTAAGGAGCATTCTTCTAGGAGGATTATTATATGTTTTTTCTCTCATGCATCTTTGAGGGTGCACTTAATGGGTTCTCCTAGGTGGACCTTGGGACATCTTCCTATGTAGAGAATTATTTTATTATGACTTGCATAAATTCTTGGAGGGCTCATTCTATGTGGATAGTTGGCATTTTACTTGGTTTGGTACCTCTTTTTGGTGGTGCAACTGCTTTCATGAGCATTATTTGGTGCTTACTACTCTCTATTTTTAGATGCGACAAGTTGGATTGGAGAGGCTTATGTCCACATGATGTCTCATTGTTGGGCCATTGTGATGTTATCGAGTAAAATGTGGGGTTTCTGTTGGGTTTATGGTCTTAAGCATTTTTGAAGATCATTTTCACCACATTTTCACTTTGTGGGGTTTCTGTGGAGATTCAACATGTCTTCGAAGATCATTTTCACTTTCTAGGTTTTGACCCTTTATAGGAGGTTGTTGTGGAGCTTGTCGATTAGGTTATTACCTAACAAGGGGAGGGGTATGGGGAGTTGGTTAATATTGGGATCATCATTCTTAAAGGTGTTAAATAGGATTTGATGGGTGGTTGGCTACCCATTACCTTTCCAAATGTATCCTATAAAATAATTGCCAAAGCCCTTACCAAGCAAATTTGGTTGTTGGTGGCTAGAATTTTCACAAGGAGCATACAAGTTTCATAAAAGTCAGATCTATTTTAGATAGTCTTATCACAAAAGGGAGTGTTGAAAATTGTAACGAGTAGAAGGTATTCTCTAGCTCGTGCCTTAGCCAGAAAGACCAAGGGTTGTCTTTCTTTGACCATGGAGCGAGTTCATGGAGATAGTGAACTTATTTCCAGTCTGCAAGAATAACTTCACAAGTTCATGCGTAGTGTTGGAGGACTAGTTACGTGGTCCCTTCTTTAGTTTGACTATGGGATCGAGTGGTAGTTCGAGTTTAGAAAGGATGAGTTGGGAACTTTAGTTTTTAATTGAAGGAAGGACGAGCTATAACTCCAGTGATGATCAAAGAGAGAACTAGTTCGACTCAGTTAACTAGTAAATCACGACTCAAGTTCTAAATTTGTAACTTGCCTAATTTAACATGGATCGAATCTATAAAAGAAGGATGAAGGCACAAGGATTGCACAATTGTCTTGTGCACAAAGGTTAGTGACAAGACAGAGCTCACGAGTTAGTGAGAGAGAGCCTTGATTGTGGAGCATAGGAATTGTGTCCTAAAAATTGGAGGCACAAGAGCGCTAGAATTTAGGAGAATTGGTTGTGCGTAGGTTGTGTGGGGCTGGGGTCCTAAAAAATAGGAGCTCAAGTGCGCTAGTAAATAGGAGATAACAAGGCCAAGGAGGAGCAGAATTGAAGCAAGACAACAAGGTTTGCAGAGCAAGTCAAGGAGGCAACAGAGGATCAACTGTGTGCAGGAATCAAGATCAAGTTTTGATCAAGGAAGGCCAAGATCAATTGTATTAGGTGATTTGTGTGAGAAGCAAAACACTTTCCCAAGAGAGACAGATTGCTTTGTAATAGATTCACAATTGCTCCAAGAAGAATCAATAAAATAACCACATCAAGCAAGTAGGTTTTCCCTGTTGGGTTCCTGAGAAAAATAAGTGTGTCAATTTGTGCATGTGTTTTTATCTTTGTGTTTGTATTCCGCTGCATATGAATTGTTAAGAGACTCTGTGTCTTGGTGAAAGTTAACTAGTTTCAGTTTTCAGTGATTCATCTAAGTAGTTGCAGAGTTTCATGGAAATTTAACATGGTATCAGAGTAGAGATCAATATAAAGACCAACACCAGATTGACAAGTTAGTGGACAACGTAGATCAAGTTGAAGGCTTGCGCTAGATTTTGAAGAGCAGAGCAGTTCCTTGGATAACAATATGTCGTTCCTAGGACTAAGGTCAGATCACAGTTTAGAGGGAGCCTCGAATTTTTGTGCATGGAAGGAGCGAATATTAGTGGTGTTGGAAGATAATGGGGTGCTAGAGTTTGTGAAGCAGCAAATAGTGCCTCCTATAGATGCCCAACAATTGGCCCAACATAACAATAATGACAATCAGGTGAGGAGGATCATTCTTGAGGGCATCAAAGGCCATATTATTCCTCATCTCCATGAGAAGAAGACAACATATGAGATGTTTAAAGCAATCTTAGATTTGTATAAGGGTTCTAGTGATGCTAGGAAGCTTGCTCTCAAAGAGAAGCTAAGAAGTATTCGAATGAGCAAAGGAGAGCCCATCATCACATATCTTTCAAAGTTCACATAGGTTCAGGATGAGCTAGGTGGTGTGGGCGATACAATAGCAGAAAAAAACCTTGCGAGTCTTGCACTTCTAGGACTCCATAAGTCTTGGCATAGTTTCCAAGAGGCAACAAGTGACATAGAATAATATTCCAAGTTTGGAAAGGTTATGGAGTGATTGTGTTCAAGAAGAAATTTGGAGAGGGACGAGAGCTGGTAGAGAAGCTCTAGTAGACGACAAGGAGAACTTTTCCCTAGCAGGCAAAGGTAGCAGAGCCAAGGGCAAGAAGGGCCAAGAAGAGGCCGAGTGTAGTCAGAAGGGCGAGAAGGAAAAGGATCTGAGCAAGATCAAGTGCTTCCATTGCCATGAGTTTGGGCACTATGCAACTAAGTGCCCTAATTAGAAGGAGGAGTCCAGTAAGGATCATGTGGCTACATTAGCAGAGGTATGCATTTTCTGCCTAGTTCGAGAAAGATTTCTCATTGATAGCTTGCATGGCAAGCTCAACAGGCAACATCGTATGGTATATTGCTTCAGGAGCATCCTACCACATGACTAGGAACAAGAAGTATTTTAGCCACCTGAAGGTGAAGGACATGCAGTTTCAAATTGAGCTAGGAGATGATCGCACGTATGCGACTAGAGGAGTTGGTACTGTCAGTTTTTCGAGGGAATCGGGTCATCCTTTCCATCTCAGAGATGGCCTTTATGTTCCAGGCCTGAAGGAGAATCTTGTTTCAGTAGCTACCCTTGAGGACAAGGGTTATGATGTCATCTTCAATAGAGGTAAGGCTTACCTCTAACAATTTGCTTCTGGATGTAAGAAGCAGATAGGTGTGAGGATGAAGAGTCTCTACAAGTTCTAGGTAGAGATAGGCACAACCTTGAGCAGTAAGGTAGGAAGTGCGTAGAGTAGAGAAGTGATGGTTGAGGAGAGCAGGGCTCTGAGAGAGTCCTTGGAGCAAGAGCAGGTTAGAGTACCTGAGAAGAAGCTAGAAGCTACTCAACCTGAAGTCTCAGCTAGTATCTCAGTTTGAGTCTCAACTAGTTGGCAGCTGGGCTGACCAACAGGATGATGAGGAGCAGAGCCCAAGGTGAGTGGAGGCAGCCACTTAGTCTGTGTCTCCCAATATAGGGAGAGTTTGAACCAAGTTGGCAAAAGAGTTGTTTAGGGAGAATCATAAGAGAGTTGGACCTCCCAGTACCACCTTCAGCCAGAGTAAGTAGTCATAGAGATACACAGTGTACATGACACTTATGACTGAGGTGAAAGACTCGCAGAGCATGGTTGGAAAGAACAAGTCTTTAGATTAGATTCCACAGGATAAAGTAGGGAAGTCTTCTAGTTCAAGGGGAGCAACTGTAGCAATGAAGAATGTGGTAGTGTTGGAGACAGTTCTAGGTGGACGAGGTTCTTCCAGAAGTACCTTCCTCTCTAGGAGGGAGTGTTGAAAATTGTAATGAGTGGAAGGTCTTCTCTGGTTCATGGCTTAGCCAGAAAGACCACAAGTTGTTTTTCTTTGACTATGGAGTGAGTTCATGGAGATGGTGAGCTTATTCTAGTTTGCAGGAATAACTTCACGAGTTCATGCGTAGTGTTGGAGGATCAGTTACGTAGTCCCTTCTTCAGTTTGACTATAGGATTGAGTGGCAATTCGAGTTTTTAGAAAGAATGAGTTGGGAACTTCAGTCTTTGATTGAAGGAAGGACGAGTTATAACTCCAATGATGATTGGAGAGAGAACAGTTCGACTCAGTTAACTAGTAAATGACAACTCAAGTTCTAAATTTGTAACTTGCCTAATTTAGCATGGATTGAATCTATAAAAGAAGGACGAAGGCACAAGGATTGCACAATTGTTTTGTGCACAAATGTTTGTGACATGTCGAAGCTCACTAGTTAGTGAGAGAGAGCCTTGATTGTGGAGTGCAGGAATTGTGTCCTAAAGAATAGGAGGCACAAGAGTGCTAGAATTTAGGAGAATTGGTTGTGCGTAGGTTGTGTGGAGTTGGGGTCCTAAAAAATAGGAGCCCAAGTGCACTATGAAGTAGGGCCTGGAAGTGTGCTATGAAATAGGAGATCAATGCAAGGGATAAGGAGGCCAAAGAGGAGCAGAATTGAAGCAAGACAACAGGGTTTGCAGAGCAAGTCAACGAGGCAACAAAGGATCAATTTTGTGGAAAACCGAGATCAAGTTTTGATCAAGGAAGGCGAAGATCAATTGTATTAGTTGATTTGTGTGAGAAGCAAAATTCTTTCCCAAGATAGACAAATTGCTTTGTAATAGATTCAATTGCTCCAAGAATAGTGAATAGTGAATAAAATAGCCACATCAAGCAAGCAAGTTTTCCTTGTTGGGTTCCTAAGAAAAATAAGTGTGTTAATTTGTGCATGTGTTTTTATCTCTGTTTTTTTTATTCCACTGCATATGAATATTTAAGAGACTCTGTATCTTGGTGAAAGTTAACTAGTTTCAGTTTTAAGTGATTCATCTAAGTAGTTGCAGAGTTCCATGGAAATTTAACACTTGAGAAGGCCTTGAGTGGGCTTTAGAGTTTGAGCAAAAGACTATCTTTTTAAAGATCAATTTTGATAACGTTTTCATAGACTTGAATGGGACTTCATCCTCAACATTTTGGATTGGTTAGGATTTGTATTTGTGTATCTTTGATTTGTAGTGACACACTTCTTGTGGGCTTGTTTATGTGTTAGTGTGAATGATGTGCTTACGACACCTATTATGTTGCAGTGCTTCATTTGGAGGTGTTTCTTGGCACCACATCCCTTTACCATAATTGTTGTTGCTCTCAAATACTTGTTGGAGGCAACACAAATGCAGGGGCAAATCAAAGGTATTTATTTGCTTGACAGTGATCAACTTACGAATGTCCGTTTTGTAGATGACTCGAATCTAACCCCTGAACTAACCAACATTTTGGTGGAGGGCACGATGTTATAATTGGATAATTTTGTAGACGTTGCTAGGGTAGTGGTTAATGAAGAGAAAACATAGGTTTTCTTATTAGGTAGGAGGAGCCCCCACTATTTGAATCTGAAGTGGAAGTGTATTAGACTTGGGTTGATCATTTAGTATTTTGGCATCCCCTTTTCCTTATAGGTTTCTCTTGTGAATCATGGGAAAATTTGAAAAGAAACTCCTAACTTGGTCTCTTCTTGGCTTGATACTTGCGGGGCACATTACAATGATGGACATAATTTTAGTAGTAAGCCATATGTATTATTCCTCATGTCTCTTTCCTTTCAAAGTAGCTTATAAAGGTTTAGAATATGTGCTTTATAGTTTCTCTTGGGCAAACAAGGCGGGGTGATGGGGTTGCCTTTGGTTGCTTGTGACATTCGTACCTTACTCATGCTCAAGGGGGTTTGGTGTTTTTTATGTCCAAGCCTAAAGGGTGGCCCTAGCAAGCAGATGGGTTACATGGGCAATAGAATGGGATGCTTCCTAACAGGTCTTACACATAGTTTTAAAAACCAAAACCAGGTTTCGAATCAATTGCCTATCTAATCGTGATTCGAACCAGAACCGGATCAAATCAGATTCAATAAATTAGAATTGAAAAAAATACATAAAATAATTGATTATTAATGAAAAAACCATTTTTAAGATTACAAACCATGATTACAAACCATTAGAGACAAAATATACAAACTTTGCTCATCTATATACCATGTAAGGGTGCATATATATTAAAATGGAACTGAGTGCACTACATATCATCAACAAAATACATAAGCAATGAGGCTCTAAATGGCCTCTAGAGTCCAAAAACAATGGTGCAACTCAAGCTACTAGGCTGCTAGCCTACTACAAATCACTGATCAACATGATCACTCATCAAACTCAGGCTTCCACATTAACTTGATTGCCTGATAATCACTGATCGAGTTTCCCTATAATAACATTTTTGCTAAGGCCATGACAAAGGAGTTCAACAATCAACAATACCAACACTGGGCTACATATAGGGCTTGGTGTTTTTATTAAATGGCAATCACATACCCTCGTACGTGATATAATCTAATGAAATGGCACAATCTCATTGATCCTGAAATCTTGAAAACTTTTAAGTCTCCTAAATTTCGAATGGGATAATGAAATTCTATTTTCTCCATATGAATTCTAATGAGGTTGAACTAGTCTTAAACATCCGGAGTCATTTCATGGTAATCTTAAAAATGTAAGTAAAAGTGGCAAAGATAAAAGAGAATGTCACTTTTATTTTAAGAATTTAACATTACCATTAGGGAGCATCAAGTAGCAACTTGGTAGACTTGCTCTCCCTCTCACCAACGACAAGTATTTTGATTTAGATTTATAGAACTATGCATGCTTAATCCAAGGGGTCGCTTTTTTACAAACTCGGCCGGTTAGGTACCAAATTGGCTGGTTTGGTACCAAAAAAACCAACTAGTTTGGTACCTAACCAGTCCTAACTAGTCCTAACCGGCCATCAATCGGGTTTATTGCTCCGGTTAGCAAGCTCTTGATTTCTGGTTCAACCCAACCAATTTTAAAACTATGGTCTTACAGCATCACCATATTCACTAGGTTTACTCGGTGTTGCACGACTCGTACTAATATGAGACTCATTTGGCTATTGACTCGACGACTTGTATAAGAATCAAGAACGACCTGTATAGGACTCGACAAAATACAAATCTCAAAAAATAGACAAAGAAAAAAAAATCGAAATTTGTTGAAGGAAGTCTGTGTTGGGTCCTGGAATGGGTCTTATACGGGTCTGTGCTAGTTTGATACGAGTGAACGGGTCAATGTGAGTCTTACACGAGTCAGCGCGGGTAAGGGTCTTATGTGCACGTTCTATGCGAGTGACCCATTTCGACATATGACTCGTCAAGACCCTCGAGTATGGAAGGGTCTTATAAGGGTCATGCTTCATTGGACTTACCACATTAAAGGGATAAAGGGCCCTTTTCAGCATTGTGACATTATTAGTAATGTGAAGTCCTTTGTAATCCTTGATTCAGTTTCGCTTAAGACGGTGTGGGTAGCTTGGTAAAGAGTCTTTGGTTTTCTTAGTTGGCAGTTTGAAGGTTGATGGCATGCTTAGGATCTAGCCTCCTAACCTGTCTAGACATTCCAGTTGTATGGGGGTTAGCTTGGGCACTCACCAAGTGATGTCGATAAAAGGTTGGCGCAGAGGGGCATTTCTATTGGAAGGACTTATGGAATTCCAACACTTGGTGATGGTCTATGTGGAGGCCTCTTAACTTTGCTCAAAAACCTTTTGTTGTATACAATGCTATTCTTGTGAGTCATTACTGTATGATTCTAAAGTGCTATTTATATAAAACACAGATTCATGGGAGGAGTTCCTATCTGGAGGGATTGAAGATGGCAAAGTGGTAAACCAATATATACCTATGCAATGGAGGACATTTATGAGTTGGTGTGACACTTGTTTGACATAGGGTTTCGCTCAATAAAAGGTGGGGTCTTGGAGATCTAAAGGAGAGATGGTTGTGACACTGTTAATCCATTTGGAAAGCTTGTGCCTCCTTCAACATAAATTTTGAGGTTGGTTTTTAATTCATTACAAATTTGTTGTTAAGAGTAGGTTGCAAAAATTTAGCATTACTACTTCAACCTATGTAGCGTGTGGTAAGGAGGAGATAATGTAATATGCTTTTTGGAAATGTTAGTCGACCTAGGTCTTCTAGTCATGTTTTTAGATTGAATTTTAGTCTTTGTTTGTAGCTTTGCTCTTGTGGAAGGGGCCATTCCTGGGAATACTTGGATGGCCAGGGATCATTGCAAATTGCACTTTGGCTTTTAGTTCATTAGTTGCAATTGTTTGTTTGCGGAAACATTGTTATAAAGTTACTTTTAGTGAGGTTCTGCATCCATTTTCTCTTGGGGATTTGTAGAGTTTTAAGCAAGACTTGGCTTTACTCATGCAAGTTCATGAACATGATATTAAGTCCCTCTTCGTGAGGGGTTGGGTTGATGTGATGGCCTTTCTAGCTTTTGTGGACTAGGACTTTACTAGTCCCTTGTTAGTCTATGTGATGTAACTATGTTGAACTATGTTGTACTCATTTCTTTTTTGAAATAATATTTGAAGCATTTCCAAAAGAAAAAAATGTATAGACTATGGATCTTTGAATCAAGTCCAATTAAGAGACAAATACTCCCTATCTAGAATAAATGACTTTCTAGACATATTCAAATGACAATTGTCTTTTAAAAAATAAACCTAAGAAGTGGGTATCACTAGGTGAGAATGAAAGATGTATCCAAGAGAACTCTATGTACATAGAACTCTAAGTACACTTGTTGCTTTTGTGAGACCATGCAAAAGCATATCCTATCTACTTAGGGAGATTCATTGGTGTAATATGAGATGACATGTTTTTAATAGAAATGGAGAGGAGCATAAAACTCATCTTAAACTTGTTCCATTTGAGAGGCAACTTTTACAATCTAGTGTGAAGGAGGCATGTAACAAGTTAGTGAGCGTGACTTTCATGTGACATAGACTTTATATATGAAAAGAATTATATACTTCAATAATAACCAAACCAATATGGGGGATATGTGTCATGAGTGAATAATCAAGTGCAATGTGGACATCACGTTAGTTTTTTGCAAGAAAAAATAATATACTTTTACAATAAGCCACCTATATCCATCTTAACTCTAGATCTATCAAGTGTTGAGAGGGATCATATCCCAAGTTCTTCACCCTCAAAAGGTTTTACACCTCAAGGAATTTGATTCCTTTTGGTGCTTTATATATCTAAGGTTAAGATGGATTTACATTGATATGAAAACAACCGAAGAAGACAAAATTAAATGCAAAACTTTCAAAATGCAACCTTTCCACAAAGAAAGTTGAATATTTGGAATACATCAGCTTTAAAAAAAAAGTTTTTTTGTGAAGACTCTTGAAACGTACCTTCTTCTGAAAAGGAAGTTGAATATTTAGGTTACACCACCTTAAAAAAAGTTTGTCAACCGTCCTATAGGCAAAGTAGTTAAGGAATGGAGATCCCTTAGAAACATCCAAAAAGTATGAAACTTGTAAAGAAATAAAAACAACATTGTTAAAACGTGATTTTATAAAAGATGTGTTAAATATTTCTCAAATAATAACAACATTGTTAGAATTTGTAAAGAAAAAAAAAATTGGATGGGAACAAAAACAACATGAGTCATGTGACCTCCTAAAGAAAAGATTAATGGAGGCACAAACCCTAACACTTACTCAAAACCAGTGTTGCGAACATCGTGATTTTTTCGCCAAAACGATTTAATCGCCGATTTTTTCGAAGATTTTTTTATTTGCAAAAAATCGCGATCCGATTATTAAAAATTGTGGACGGCGGAAACAACGAGTTTAAAGGGCCGATGTTTGGTTTTTTTGTGTCTGTATTTTTAGATAGTGGGCAAGTTTGAGAGCTGAGCAGGAGAAGAAGTTGTCTACAAGGGCAAGAAAGGAGAAAAGCGAAGGAATTTAGCATCCTAAACAAGAAAAATTTGAGTTTGGACCAAGTTTTTTCAGTAAAGTGTGGTTTCTAGGTATGGACATCAAATTTGGCATTTTTTGTTTGTTTTTGCTTGGGTTTCTATAACCCATTGATTTTCAATGATTTTTGAGTGGATTTGATTGTGTTTTTTTTTTCATTTTTGTTGCATAGAGTGGAGAGGGTTCATTTTGGTTAAAAATGCAAAAACTTGATTGTTAGATTTATAAGTTTAATTTCTTCTTGTGCCCTAGTTTTTTTGCATCATTGTTGCTTGGGTTTGAATGTGCATTTTTTCCATTATTGTTGCATTGAGTTGAGGCTTTTTTTTGGTAAAAAATTCAATGTGTTGTATGTAAATTTTATTTTTATTTTTTTAACTTGCAATTCTTCTTGTGCCTTATGTTCAACTTCAAACTTCATCTTACATTAAAACTCAAGAGTTCAACAAAGTTACAAACATGCCAAGGAAATTCGATCAAACTTGACTTGCAAGTTATGTGGGCATCATATGACA
The DNA here is from genome assembly GCA_000404065.3 of Pinus taeda. NCBI lineage: Eukaryota > Viridiplantae > Streptophyta > Pinopsida > Pinales > Pinaceae > Pinus > Pinus taeda. The sequence continues at coordinate 540,515 of APFE030440805.1, read as the reverse complement.
GAGGGGATATACAGATTGAAGTATCACTTTGCACAAATCCCTGGACATGAGGTAGGGCCTTGCTCAAATACAAATCTGGAAATCATCCAAAGAGCCCTCAGATCATTGGAAGAAATAGAGCAAACCAAACTATCTAAGTCAGCTCTGAAGAGTCAACTAACAGGGAGTAGAGTGTTAGGAGGTGAACATGAGAATGGCACTGGTTCTACTTCAGCGTCAGTATCTACAACCAACCCTGTAGCTGGCTCATCATATTTTATTCCTAGAACCACACCTGGTTCACAACTATCTATCTCTTCAATTATTAAAAAAAGGGAGAAAGAATAAGCTGACAAGTTGTTGGGCAAGTTTCTTCTTTGGAGTGATATTCCTTTCAGCGTTGCAAGGAACAATCCATTTTTCAACCCGTTGCTGATGATATTGCAGTTGTTGGCCCAAGGTACAAAGTTCTTTCTTATGACGATTTTAGAGGGCACATTCTTCAAAATGAAAAGGTTGACTGCACCAAGAGATTGGAGGAGTTTAGGGCATCATGGGCACACACAGGATGCGCTGTGATGTCAAATGGTTGGACCGATCAAAAGAGTAGAAGCCTTATAAACTTCTTGGTTAATTGTCCCAAGGGGACAATGTTTATGAAATCTGTTGATGCATGTGCACATATTAAAGATGCACGATTATTATGTGATTTGCTGGATGTGTTTATTCTGGAGGTGGGTCCAGAGCATGTTGTCCAAGTCATAATGGACAATGCTGCAAATTATATTGTTGCTGACAAGATGCTTATGGAGAGGCATCCTACCTTATTTTGGACACCTTATGCTGCACATTGCATTGATTTGATGTTGGAGGACATAGGAAAAATTTCTTTTGTCAAAGATATTGTTGATTCATCAAAAAGCAGTACAAAATTTATATATAATCATGCATTTGTGCTTCATTTGATGAAAACATTCACCAACAACAAGGAGTTGGTGCGCCCTGCCATTACACGGTTTGCCACTAGTTTCATATCTCTTCAATCCCTCTTGAATTCTATATGGGATGTGAAGAGAATGCTTCTTTCATATGAGTGGCGTGCTTTAACATTTAGCCGCAAACTAGAGGGAGAGGCCATATGCAGATTAGTTTCATACCAGGAAAGCTTCTGGGTGAGAGTGCAGGAGGTGTGCAACATTACTGAACCTTTGGTAAAGGTTTTTTGATTAGTTGATGGTGACAAGCCCGCAATAGGCTACTTGTATGAGGCCATGGATAGGGCCAAAGAATCCATTCAGACCTGCTATGATGATAAGGGAGATGAGGGGTTTCAGAAACAACTCCTCCTATGGGAAGTGATTGATGAACGATGGAACAATACACTCCATCGTCCCATTCATGCTGTAGGGATCTACTTGAACCCCACATTTGCTTACTCTTGTGGGTTCTTATTTGATGCTGAGGTCATGGATGGATTCTTCACCTGTGTTCAGAGGATGGTGCCATCTCCAGCAGAATGTGCATAAATCTCCAAAGAAATGGAGATATATAGGATGGTAGGTGGCACATTTAGCTTTGACATGGTTGTAGTTGATAAGAAGACTAAAATCCCATGTATGTTTTAGTTTGTTTCAAATTTCATTGTCTCTTCAAGTTCATAACTTCATACTTTGCTTCAACTTTCAACTTTCATTTTTTTTCTTCTTATGTTTATCTTATTTGTAATTTTGTTGTAGATGCATGGTGGAGAAGCTATGGTGGCAGAGTACCCAATCTGCAAAGGCTTGCCATTTGAGTGCTCAGCCAAACATGTAGCTCCTCAGGATGCGAGCACAATTGGAGTGTATTTGAAAAAATACACACCAAGAAGTACACCAGGTTAAAACTTAAAGCATTTCAAATTTCCAATTAATTTTTTGAATTTATTAAATAATATTTTTTTTATAATTATTATTTTATGATCCTTGTACAGGTTGGAGTCCCAGCGACTTAGTGACATGGTCTATGTCTACTACAATCTTCGATTGTGGGTGAGGCAACATGATGTGGAGGCCATCTCATTGGATGGGATTGACACCACTGCTGCATGGAGGGTTGAGGCCGGGAGGCCTCTCATGGAGTCTGTTGTTGATTGGTTAGAGCAGGAGGTAGTGGAGGGGGTAGAGGAGGAGGAAGAGGTGACACCACCTACCTAGGCTACCCCTGTCACTGGTAGAAGACGTGGTCTACCTCTTGTAGCTCTTAGTTCTTTAGCTTTTAGAGCATAGCAAAGTCCACTACCAACTCCACCACCATCTACACCTAGAGGGAAAGATATTGCATTTTCTCGCAAGAGGGGCAGATGAAATCAATAGTATTAGTTATGTGGTTCATTTCATTGTATATGACATTATGACTCATGATATGAGATACATTATTATATTTTTTGTTGATATTTTGAGGCTGAGTTGGGACTTAGGACTCACTATTTAGAACATGATTCACTATTATCTGCGATTGCACTAGAAATGATATTACACATCTTATATATTATTTCTTTTATCATATTTATGTGTCAATGCATTTATTTTATGTTGTAGATGCTTTAGATATTAAAAAAATTGAAAAAAATGAATATTATTGTATTTGCCGATTTTTTCCCGAACTTTTTCCCCTCGCCGATTTAATCCCGATCACAATGTTCGCAACATTGCTCAAAACTATTTATAATTCATAAAGATGCAAGTTATAGCAGTTTTATTATCCCAAGATGGAAGAGTAATAGCTTAAGTGAAAAATGAGTAACATAGATAGAGGATAACACGTCTGACCATGAATTTTTAGCAGAAAATCATGCCACTAAGACATGGTAAGACAACCTGAAAGATAATGACTTAAAGTGATAATGATCCTAAAAATTACAAACTTAAAATGACTTGTAAAGAAAGAAAATTATGCCTCAAAATTAACTCCTAAGTAATAATGGACCATGCATGACTATGATAATCCTCCAAAAGAAGAATTCACCAACACTCATTGATATAGATTACCCATAATTGCCTATAATTAGAGACGTAAAATGACTTACACAGAACATAAAGAATGACTTGAAAAATAATGACTCCCAATTAATATTGGACCATAAATCCCTATTAAACACTCGAAAAAGAATTCACCAACAAAAATTGAGGTAGTGATGCATAATATTTTACAAATATAATCTTATACTCTTATAAAGCATGAAAATAATACATAGTAACAGATGACCTCTCTCGAATATATGCCAAAAAATGATAGCATAGATATCAAAGAATGCCATTTCTTTTGTGTATTTTTTGTTGTTGTTGTGTTGTTTAATTTAATTGTTAAAACAGTGTAATCGCACACCCAATTATATTATAGAGGATGATGGTACAAACATGTAATAATGCTCCTCGATACGAATCCTTTTCATAAAATATATTTATGAAATTTATAATAGCTCGTTGGCAAGTCACATATGAAAAACCAAAACATATGATTGGAATTTGGGCTAAACATTAGCTCTATTGTAGGAGCATGAAAGATATAGAATACTAAAAATTATCTGCTAAATAAAAGAATGCATGAACTAGAAACCTTATGCTACTCTACCGACTCCCTATAACAAGAAATAATTCATCTCTGGGGACTTTGACACTTGCCTACTAAAAAGACAAAACAAAATGAACAAAAACTTGTACTTGCGGATAAACTGACCAAGATGGCAAGTTTTATTCCCCTTTATATGAACCATAAAGTAAGTGATATAGCCTTGACCCTTTTCTTCGAAGTATATGTTTTTATGACTTCCAAAAACGTTATGAGAAACATGGATGTTTAGTTTACTGAAGGTTATTTTAATACTTTGGACACTCAATTAAATTTAGTAGTGGAGATGACCCATAGTTAAGTTGACAAATTGAAAAATCTATGAGGTGTAGATTAGTTGGTTTGTGTGAGGTTTAGTCCTCGTCAGGTCACTAGTTCAAAACTTATGGGGAGGAGTTCAGGGTGGGAGTCACCTATGGGGTTAAGATGCGCTCGTGAGGTGTTCAGGCTCAACTAAGCTTTGCACAATCCTAGTGACAGCATCCCACTTGTGGGCAGAGTGTTCTTCCATCCAACATCGGGGCTGGCCATGGCCTAGGCTCAACCTAGCTGGAAAAAAAAAGTAAAATAGAAAAAGAAAAAAGACAAATGACAAATTGAAATTAAATCAAATTATGGAGAATATGCTGAGACCACGTCACTAGAAAATGCTTTATGGTAAGAAAGACTAACATATGTGGACAACCTCGACTTAACAAACAACTTGACGCCTGCTTAATTCTATCATTTTGACCTTGCAAATTTCGCAGGGAAAATTCTTAGTTTAGATGCTTCAGAAATGTATGAAAAAATTAAGAAATCACAAAAATAGTATAGAAAGAGCAAAATCTAGAGCAAAGTCATATTGATACTAGCGCTGAAATCACCATTACTTTTAATACTAGAATTTAAATATTACTCCAGAATGATACCCTGATGTTTCCTTCACATTTCTTTGTTTTCATATCCCTTTTAATTTATGGGAATATTTTTCATTGCATTAAAAATTTGAAATACAAAAAGTCACCGAATTTCAAAATGACGACCAATTTTGAAATTTAAATAACCATGACTTTTTCAGTTTCAAATTTCGCGAGTTTACGGCCAAGTTAAAATACCCATTAAACATGAAATGAAAAATTTTCAAGCTACAGAAAACAGGTGGGCAGGATAACATAAATGTAAAAGGGGTTGTTCCATGCTCTAGATATGATTCTCCATCCTAGATTTTTAAGTATAATAAATAGAGGAACACATTTGAAGTGAAGATCTTGCATTATTGGCATCCAAAAATAGAGCAATTTCACATTAACTAAAAGGAAGGAGGTTTCACCTTAATGCCATTTAGGATTTTTGAGGCTTGATCTATATTGCATTTTGATTGATGCAATATTGCATTTAAATTGGACCCCTTCCTCCTCCCCGCCTATTTCAATCATCTCTTAGTTCTTATTCTTTTTTTTGAGAAATCTTTGCTTGGATAGTTTTCTTAGCTGGATAAGTTGTTTGCATAATATCACAAATATTTATACCTTTTATTTTCCAAAGAAAATCTCACAAGGTCCCCCTTTCTTCCCTACAATATTTGGATAGAGGGTAGCTGAACTGCTAGCTATAGTAGCTGCTGGTAACTTCTAGGGACTAAACCGGATTTGAACCTGTGACTGATGGCGTTCTCATTGGCAACATGCCTTGGGTGGATCACACATAATTCTACCTATCTCTTTGAATCGCCTTTTATTTTTGGCATTAGTTACTCTCGTTCAAAAATTAGTGTAGATCATTCTCCATTGTGCTTGATTGTTAAAATTGAAAAACATAGCACAGATGACCTGGAGATTTTGTGGTGAATTTTAGAGACATGGTGATCATTTTTACATTATATTTACAGATGTGAAATCTTTAATCCATGCTGATATAGTGGATTGACCTTGTGGCTAAGGTTAATTGAGATATATCTATCCATATGTTCAAACTTATAGGCAATAAAATACATGACAAATAAATTTTGCAAGCAATATACTGGTTCATGGTATTTTTTTGTTAGAGAAATGCATCATATATTACCTCATTGGAACAAATAGTTACATCATGGAACAAAGAGGATTACAATAATCTAGCAGCGAAGTTATAAGGAAATTCCCTTTGTAAAAAAGTAATAAATGTGAGCATGTGAACCTGGGCCCTAATAGGAAGGGAGTTTGCATGTTTAGAGGAAATAAATGAATTTGAATTTAGCAAGCAAAACCTTAAAGAGCCTCAATCCCTTTGGGCTAAAGAGGGGACGGGTCCTCATGACAAGAAGCTTTATATTGATTTTCCACAAAAAGCCAATAACGAAAATTGAACTCTCTGCCATAAAGATTTGTAGTTGTCTCTAAATATCCAAGTGTCCCATAGGAGAGGATGTTTTCAAAAAAGCAAGACAATAAACAAATAGGTAAGTTCAACTTGTAACAATGCCCAAAAGGTCTTAACAAATGAGCATTTCCAAAAGACATGCCTCGATTGTTTCATGCCTACCATAAAGTGTAACATTGTGACACCAAATTTATGGTGCTTGGTGTTTGTTACTCAGATTTACATTGGGGTAGCCCTATATTTTTTGCCAAAGTGTCTTAGCATCTCAGTTGATCTTGTACACATTTTTTGAGATGACATTTGAGCCTAGTGTTCGATGATCAATTGTATCTTAAAGAGACCTTTACGATTTATCATGATGAGCCAAATGTTGTGAGTATGTAACAATTGTATTTTCACTAGACTAGCTTAGTGATTTATGTAAAATTAAGTTTTGTTTTTGTTTTTTGTTTTCCACTTAGGTGAGTTCTCTAGACCCTTGTGGTTGGTCATGACTTGTCCTTTCTAAATTTGATTTCAAGGCGAGTCCTATCCTTATGGCTCGTTCTAACCTTCTTATAGAGATCATTTATGGTCGATTGGGGTGTGCAAGGCTGTTCGGACTATTGTGACACATTACTTAGAGTTCCTCTAGTTTTTTTTTTTCTACTTTACTCTTTGTAAAGGCTATGCTATGTTATTGTAAAGGTTTTATACCTAGAAACACACTTCTCCTTTAGCCTAAGCATGAATCTATGAATGTATGTCATACTTTTTCCTAGGTGATTATTTGTCTAGCACTTTTGGGTTATTTGGCCCTTGAGATTAATGAGAAGCACATTCACATGGAGCATTTTCCCCATTTTACATATTTTTATGCACTTGGACGATGGAGTGGCCTGCCCTTGAACACCTAACCTTCAATGTGGTCACTTTTTTTATATGATGGACTATGAGAGGATGACACATCATCCCCATTGGAGTGCTGCACTATTATTCACACATTTAGAGGCTTATGTCATCTTTCTTGGGAAGTTGTCCATCTTTTGATGAGGCTGCAGTATCATCCTTGGAAGTTGAGCTTGTTTTGACCCCTCATTCCTTAGATGTGATCATTGACATGCTTTGAGGAGTTAGTTTTACCTTGGAGGGCTCACTTTGGGGCTGTTGGAGCATTTTGAGATGAGCCATCCATCGTCTTGGAGACACAAGTGCCACACATGCCACCTTGGATGTCTTGCATGCCAAGTTATTTCATCTTTTGAGGGGTCATCCTCACTTGAGGGAGGTTGTTAGATCGCACTCCTTGATTAGAGGCTAGACGTTGGAGCTTTGACCTAGCCTTTTCCTCATTTTGATGAAGATGTCCTCCCTCCATCGAGACTATTGTACATGTGGCATAACCACTTCACATCTTCTATGTATTATTGACCTTCTCCTCCTTAGGTAGTTAGAGGACAATGGTTTTTTATGATCTCCTAGGCTAGATCTAGGGTTTTAACCTAGGATAATATTATTTTATTCATAGGGTTTTTCAACCTAAAACTCTATTCAAGAGGCTCCCTTCCTTTGCTATTTTTTTGTTGTTGGAATATTTGAGACAACACTTGTCAAATATCAAGCATTAAGGCTATTTTGGGGTGTCATTTAAGGCTTTTCTTTCATGTGTGGCTGAATGTTTTGGTTCTTTAAGCTTGAAGTGGTGTGGATTCTTTTACATGGCAAAGGCTGATGACTTGATCCATTTGAAGAGTCTATCTACTACTTGGAAGGAGTTTAGTGTGGTAACACCTATTTTCCCCTTTTCTATCTTTTCTGAGGTTAAGAATTTGCTTGATATATCTTTGGAATACTTGCAAGCATGTTGATTCCAATTCTAGGGTAAATTCAAGTAGTTGGTCAAAGGAGCATCCTTTGGAGCCCTTGCTTGTGAAATATCCACATTTATTTCCAGCAATATTAGGGTGGATCTTGTGAGCTTTCATGCTTCAGTTCCAGCTCCAATTACATCAGAAAATAAGCCTTCTAAGATAGTTCTTGAACCAATTGGACCTAGGGTTTTATTTGGCATTGGTTTCTTTCTTCAACCACCATACAAAAATCCTAAAAATCCTTTATTTTCTTTGTTTATTGAAATATAACATAAATTTTTGAATATCATTTATTGTATTTCAAATTCAGGTCTCATCATTTTGCATAGCTAAAAGTAATTTCGTAGACTTGTTTCATTTGAATCACCATTCCAGAATTTGTTTAGTCTCACTCATAAAACCCTAATTATGATTATTCCAAAGTTGTTAATTCAATTTTATATCCTGTACTTGTGTTATTAGTTAGCATATAAGAAATCAGATTTGTGAGTTAATCTGCTGAGCTTAATTTTGCATCAATTGCATGGGTTTAACAAGTGATTTTTGCCACTTGTGTAAATATGGAAAATGCCCTAAATAATATCACAAGTCTAGATTTGATTCGTAGGTCCATTTGATTATGAATTGGTTTACCTAAGTTGGATCTAGTCGATGAATACATGGTTTTATAAATGCTGGAAATGACTTGTGTGAAGCATCGTATCTAAGATTTCTCTTAGTGTTAAATCCTTTTACTTTCAAGGTCATATCTTATATTGGGGATTTATCTCATTTATGTTTCACAAAGTAAACCTGTGCATCACATAGTTATTATTGTTAAAATTTACTTGTTAAGTCTTGTGTTCTCGAATAATTATATCTTTTAGACTTAGTCAAATCCATAACATACTTAGGGATACCTCACTTGGCCTTTAGAGAGTTGTCCAAAAGTGGAGGAGAACTATACTAAAATGACGATGGTAGTTAGCCTAAGGTTACCTCAAGGTTGCATCTATGGATTATGTTTTTTTCCACTCAGATTGAGTTGAAGAGGTGACAATGTCGAAAACCAAGTCTTGGTGAAGCACAAGCCACACCCATAATTTGTTCTTGAAATTGAGATTTTTAAATGGTTTGACACCAACTCAACCAATGTGCTGTAGGATTCCTCATCCCCCAACTTTGTGTGAGACAATGTTTGAGGTGTGCCTTACAAGGTCATAAAGATTCATTTCCACATAAATATAGAATTGTTTCCCACTATTCCATATCTAATCCCTTTGTAACAAACTTGACCTAGACCTATAGAATTCCATTTAAAAATGTAACTTCAAGGATGATATTATAGAGGGCATTATAAACAATTCTATCTAAACAATTTAATCTCTATTAAGATCACACCAAGTATGCCATTATTAGTGCTTGTGAATCTAGATTATTGCTCAAGAGAAGCATTTTAGGGCCAATTTTTTTGCCGAAAAATATAGTCTAGAGACAAAGTTGATGTTGGTAGGCTGAAATTTGTAAATAGGTCTTGATGCCGATCCAAGCATCTTGAGGTCCATGATGACTGTCCATAAAACTGCCATGTGAGAAAACTAGATACTATATACAAGTCTAGATCCATCATAACTTTGGATTTACCAACCGTTGAAAGGGATCAAATATCCTTTCACTCTGAACGAGATTTGCACCTCAAGAGATTTGATCCCTCTAGGCGCTTGGTAGATTTAGAGTTAAGATGGATCTACGTTGGTTTTATATTTAGAATGAAAATATTTATTAAGATAATTTATTATTTTATTAATCTTAATCAAATTATTTTAAATTAAAATATATTTATAAATTAAAATAAAAGTTAATTTGGAATAAATATAAATGAATTAATTTAATTGAGCATCTCCTATTGCCATTTTAATTTTGTAAAATTTAAATTTCAAAATTTTATAATAGTCCCATATTAGAAATAAAATTTAAACACTGGAAAAAAAGCTATAAAAATTAAATTCAGTTCAAGAAAAAGAAAATGTTGCTGGAGATGATTTTGGAATAGACGTTTTCCCATTATGATGATTTTATTTATCATTTCTTTTCATTGTATAATGTTATATAAATTTATTTATTATTTTATTAATTTTAATCAAATAATTTTAAACTAAAATATATTAATAAATTCAAATAAAGTTAATTTGAAAAAATATATAAAAAATTGAATTGAATTTAACTTTTCTTACCGAAAGGCTGATTTACATTACCAGCTAACACAAAGATGGTATTGGTTGAAGTTAGAGGCCTAGACCCTTAGCTACTTGAAAACCAAAATAAAATTTCAAATTACTATCTCCTTAACGATATGCTCTCGCTAGTGTAAATGGAGAGCACATTTGGGTGTAAAAAACAATTATTGAATATTGCAATCACATCCAATCTATATATTTAATTAGATACTTATTTCAGTTCCATTTATGATGTCTGAATCTTTATAGATATAAATTTAGAGGATTTATGTCAATTGTGAAGTTTCTTATACCAATTTGACGAGTCTTCGTCATGCCAACAATAAATGTTTCAATGTTTTTATAATTTTTTTAAAATTTCGTTCAAAAATGTTAAGTCCACGATAAAATTTCCATACCATGAACCGCCTCTCTTATACATAAGGTCTTATTAAGAAAAAGCCCTAGATGCAAATAGAGAAGTTATTTTTTTTATATGTAATTTTTTAATTATACAAAATTTAGATTAGTTTATATGATACTATCATCAAACTTATGGAAAACCAACTACTTAAAACAATAACTTTTCCAGAAGGTGATCCATAGACCTTTAAGCTATGGATTTTAGTTGTCTATTGCAACTTCAAACCACCAATTTTCTCTTGGCAGATAATATCATCGTAAGACTTTCTTTTAGGAGTTGAAATTCCAAGTCCTATTCCTTGAAGATCGACTACCTCAGCTTGGAGATCTCGAGCTTCAATTAATGAGAAGGAACTCTCATTGTAATAGGCTTCCTTTGATCACCTGGTTTTTTGTCCTAGGATTGGTAACTCAAATGAGATTTGTTGAATCTCGAGGGCATGGGTTGACAAAACCCGAAGTCAAAAAACAACTAATGTTTACATGACACAAGATGATGGTTGTTGTAAATCCTATGAAATTTGATGCCTTTAAATAGGTTACATTACGGAAAAATTCCATGGGAAAAACCATGGGTTAAGAATACCATGGGAAAAATCACCTATTGTCACAACCTGGAGCTAAACAAACCTGGAGCTAAACAAACCATGAATGGTAAGTTGACTAATTGACCTCAATTTTATTTTAATTATTATTTCATTTTTTAAATTTAATTAATTAATTTCTTATTTAAATGTAATTTAACCAGAGTCAAATGTTTTAACAGAATAGGATAAGACATTACAACATGAATTTTATACCTTTTAAAATTTTAAATTAAGAAGAAATACCATGGGTTGTTCTACTTGAGCCAAAAATCTACTAATAGTAAATTGACTAATTTACCTCAATTTTATTTTAATTATTAATTTCATTTTTTTTTTTTTATTTTAATTTTTTTTAATTTTTTATATTATGTAATTTAACTGGGTCAAAATGTTTAATAGGACATGGCATGACATTGCAACATCTCTTCCACACTAGGTTGGAGAGTGCCTCTCCACGCAATCATGCAACCCACATCCTTTTAAACGGAAATGAATCTAAAAGCTTTAAGGACTTAGCATTTACAATTATTTCATTTATCTTAGAGGGCCTTTAATTCCGTGAATATGGTGAGAATGTTGACTTTAGTGATAGTATAAAAGTTTCCAAAGAGCAACCCTCTCCATTGATTGTACTACTCATTTATTGACAAGAGCAACTTCTTGAGTTCTCATGTCAGATAAGCTTAATCCCACTCGATCTTTTGGTAAAGTGCAAATATCCCAAGCCACCAAAGGGATCCTTTTCACCCATGTTCCTTGCCCCAAAGAAAATGAACCTTCTCCATTTTTTAATAAGTTTCCTGAGAATGGAAAAGACAATGTGTCTTGGTCCAAGAGTTATATCAACAATTGTAACCTTCTTGGCAAGTGAAAGATTGAGATGACTCCAACGTGGAAGTTGTTTTTCAAATTGGGCGGTCATTGACTTCCATTGATCAATGAGAGAGTTGCATAGCAAAAGGAATGCCGAAATAATGAAGAATCTTCATAGGTTTTATAATCTTCCATTTTTAACTCAACTAATCATGGGGATCATCTTGGCTAGTAAAAAAGACTTCTATCTTTTCCGTGCTAATAGTTACTTTAGGAGCTCTTGAAAATGCGTCAAAGCAAAGAATGGCACTCTCCATAGGTTATTGAGTCAATTCATGCATTAAAGCCAAGTCATTTGCAAAATGGACATTAACGAGTTGGTTGCCACAATGTAAAGAAATTCCTTTGATTTATTCTTCCACCCTAGTTGTCTGCAACAAATGATCTAGAACATTGACTATAATCACATACATATGAGTAAGACGACAACCTCTCCAAATAGATCGTTGTAGAAGAATAGGATAAAAAAGTACACCATTCACACTTATCATTACTAAAGGTTGGAAGAAGAGAGCTTCCATTAACCTATGATAGAAGGAACCAAACTCCAACTAATCCAACATCTCAAGGATGAAATCTCATTCAACCTTGTCATGTGTCCTATCGAAATCGATTTTAGAAAGAAAGAGCCTTTGATCAATGCTTTTTGTTGATGTTTGTAGCATCAAATAGGAATTTCTGCATAGGTCTAGTGTCAGACGTGTGCAATTCATCGAAAAATGTCTTTTCTATTTTCTAATTCGCTTTAACTAAAGTTAATCATTAAAATGAAGAGCCTTTTTATTAGGGTGTTGCCCAATGTCTAGAAAAATGTAAATTATTTACATGAGTGATTTAGCTGTAATCTTCATTGTTGATTGAGATTTAATCTCATCATCAATCTCATTGAGAGATTAGGGTTATGGAAACTTGGTCATCAACTCGATGTTATAAAAGAAGGACAAAGTGAAAGAAAAGACATACAAAGAGCGTTAGAAAAACACAAGTGAGAGAGTGATAAAGTATTTTCACTCAATGTTTAAATCGAAAGGAGAAAAGAGGACACCATGTGAGCGACAAAAGGAGATTATCCTAGTACACAACATGTGCATAGGCAATTTTAGGAGTTCATACAACCTAAAAAAAGAGAAGGGAAACCATACAAATTTTTGGGAAAGATTTCAACAGAAGTAGGAATGTTTTTACAACAGGTTTTGGTAGGGTCATACAGGTTGTATGGTGCAGAAACAGGCAGGTTTTGCTGTAATTTTTTCTTATTATATTAGGGGCTACTTTCCTAGCTTGGGAGTCCTTGTAAGCTTAGAGTAATTTTAATGAAAAGCTAATATTTGAAGGGTGAAAATTTTTGTGTGCATCTTGGAGATTGTTTTCTTGTAGCTTCCATTGATTTTTTTTTCCCAATTGAATTTCCAACAAGTATATTTTATTTTATAAGCTGAAGAATACAATCTAGATTAATTTTTCAGTAAGGAAGTCATAAGGAACTATTTGATCTAGGTTGTCGAAATGGAGATTGTTCAATTTCCAAGTAGTTACAACACTAGATTTGAAAGCCACAACAATGTATTCAAAGGTTACTGTAACAAATCTAAAGGTTACTACAACATATATGAAGGCTACAATAACAAATTTGAAGGTTACAATAATGAATCTGAAGGCTACAAAATAGTAAATCCATGTTTACAATAGGCAGATCTTGCAAAACCAATATTCCAGTAGGTAGATCTAGTGTAGGTTTGGGTATACAACAAGCAAATTGTATAGATTTGAGTGATCAACAAATAAATCTAGTGTAGACTTGGATATACAACAAGCAAAGATTGCAGATTTGAGTGACCAACAAATAGATTAGTGTGGATCTAGGTTTACAACAGGCAAATATCGTAGACCTAAGTTACCAAACCACAAATCTATTGCAGATTTGGGTATACAATAGGAAGATCTAGTAGATTTGGGGACCAACAAATATTTTCTACTGGGTGCCTGAAGGACTAAGCACATTTTCAGGGCAGTGTGTTTAAATCTAGAAGATGGAGGCAACTAGTCTGAGGTTTGAAGACAGATTGGATGGAGCTTCAAACTTCTTGCCTTGGGAAGTAAGAGTTGCTTTGATTTTGAAGGAAATGATCTTCGGGAGATTGTTGACAAAGTAGTTTCTTCAACAACAAATCCGCAATGATTGGTATCTCATGAGTAGGAGATTAGAGCCATGTGGCTTTCAAATTGATTATTGATAAAGTTGGTTTACCCCATAGACACATCGATTACATCATGTCATGTGCCACATCGGCGAATTTGGTTGTGTTGATCAATGGTTTGCCAACAGATTTCTTTTGGATCTCTAGAGGTTTGTGTCAAGGATGTGCGCTGTCGCCATTACTGTTTCTATTGGTCATTGATGGGCTTATTAGAGGGATCAAAGTGGCTAAGGAGGTAGGTAAGATTATCAGTTGCAGAGTTATGAGAAATATATCAATCTCACATCTTATGTTCGTTGATGATGTACTTTGTTTTGGTGAATCTAAGATCTCAGAATGGCAGAGTTTTCATCAAATCATCGCCAAATTTGGGAAAGCCTCTGGGCTTATCATGAATAGGGAGAAATATGAATTTATCTCAAATGGGATGGAGGAGGAGGAGACAAAACAAATTTCTGCCCTTTTTGGAGTTAAAGTTAGCTCATTGTCTGATGGTTTCAAATATTTGGGTTTTTACTTGAAGCCCAATAATTATGATAAGCAGCATTGGGAGTGGCTTATTGATAAATTTGTGAAGAAGCTCTCCATGTGGGAACATAAATGTCTGTCATTGGGTGGTAGTATGATTATGATTAACGTTGTGCTGCATGGTATTTCTGTATATTGGATGCACTTATTTCACTTACCTAAGGTGGTCATCTAAAGGCTTGATGCAATCATAGCTAGATTTCTATGGGTTGGTGTTGGTAATACAAAGAAATTTCATTTGGTACGTCTTGAATCAATTGCAAAGAATGAGGCGGAAGGTGGATGGGGTTTTAGGGATACAAAGGTTTTCAATCTCGACTTACTAAAAAACCGTGGAGAGCGTTTTTTGGTTTAGGTATATGGCAACAGATCATTAGTGATAAATATCTTGATCTCTCTAATATGAGAGAATGGGTTCAATTGGGTGCACTTGAGAAGAAGAATGGCTCTTATATTTGGCGTAGCTTGATGAAAGCTAAGCCCTAGCTATGTGGCAATTTAAAATGGGAGGTTGGTAGAGGTGATAAGACCACCATAAGTTTGGATGCTATAAAAGGCATGGCTGGAAACCTCATATTTTTTGTCCCAAATATTAATTTTCTCAATGATCGTGGTCTTTTTGCTCTTGTACAGATTGGAAACAATCGAGACTCCATCTAATCTCCTACCAAATGGCCATACTCCTGTGATTTAGAGGTTCTTGTGGAGTATGCGACAGAATGGGAACAATACCGTTTTAAGCTTAGTCAAGTTGGCATAATGCTGATCGAGAAGCCTGATAGTTTAGCTTGGGGCAAGTTAGTACAGGAAAGCAATATCGCGGTCAAAGAAACATATGACTATATTTCTCAAGGGAATAGGTCTAGTTCCTACGTTGCTTGGATGTCCAAAATGTGGAAATGGGAGGCACCCCTGAAATTGAAGTGCTTTACGTGGCTTGTTCTATATAACTTGATTCTCACTTGGGAGAATTTGTCCAAGAGAGGATTTTAGGGATCGGGAATTTGTCCTCTATGTCATGGTGCGAATGAAGAGGTTGTGCATTTGGTTATGGTTTTTCCCTTTGCGCTCTCAATCTGGGCATAGGTTACTGATTTTCTCAAGATTGACTCTGTGGTGGTAAAGTCTTCCATTGATTCATGCCTCAGTAATTAGATGGTACACCAGAAAAATACAAAACTATCCCTATGTACATCTTTTGGGGCATTTGGCGGTGTAGAAACACTTGTATATTTAATCACAAGGTCCCTGATGTGTGGATTTCTTGTGTGAAGATCTTGGCCTTTTTTCAGGAGATAGGGCCATATAGGTCTAAGCCGCCTAAGAGAACTTGTGTCTATAAGGAACTTAGGTTGTTATCTCTGGTTGGTTATTGTGACAGGGCATCATCGGACAAGGAATGTGGGTGTGGGGCTTATATAATGATTAGTCCTTCCCAAACCTATCAATTCTTTTGGTATGGGGGTTCTGGATCTAATAGCAGAGTTGAGATGGTGGCACTTTGGGGTGTTTTGAGGTGTGCGTCATGGTTAGCACTCGAGGAGCTTGAGATTGCAGGGGATTCCAATGGGGTAATTGATTGGGCATAAGGTCGCTCTTCTTTTGGGGTGCTTTATTTATTCCATTGGATGTTACAAATTAAATCTCTGATGGAAAGCTTCAAGATTCTTTCCTTCTCCCATGTTTATCGTGAACAGAATTCTATGACAGATCTCCTTTCGAAACGAGGTGTCTTTGCTCAGCTTGGTCAAATTTTCTACAATTTACTTGTTGATGGTTCAATCAGATGCTTGGGGGCTTTGTGTTTCTAAGGGAGGCGATGTTTGCATGCTTTTTTTGGGGACTGTTTTTCTTTCTCTTTCGTTTCTTCTATTTTATGTTCTATTGTTTTCCGTTGCATGTCTCTTCAAGCGTTTTCTGGTCTGGTGAGTGTTGCTTTTTTCTCCTTATTGACGGTTTGTTTTCCTTATTTAGATCCTTGCATTTCTTGCTGGCATGTCGTATTCAGAGGTTTATTAGCGAATCCTTCTATATGTTTTTCTTAGACAAGGCATTTTGTCTGGCCTTCTCATTAGTACAAGGCATCCTTGCCCTTGTGATTCTCGGGCCTTTTGCTTTCTCAGATAGTTTTTTTTTGATAGATTCTGAATATTGGGGTACACAGATCTATGCATATCTAACGACATTTCTTTATATGAATGATAGTTGTTTTTTTTGGTGAAAAAAAATGAGATTAGAGCCATGTGGGTAATCTTGGATGTTGTGAAAATCATCCAATTCCTCACTTCTCTGAGAAGAAGACATCCAAGGAGATGTTTGATGCCCTGGTAAGTCTCTACTAGAACGAGAACATAAACAAGAAGATGGTATTAAGGAATAAGCTTAGATATATGAAGATTCCATATCATATTAAGTTATTAGTTACCTCATGAAGGTAACTAATAACTTGCAACAATTGGGGAATAGATCAATGCAAAATTATTAAACATGGCACTAAATGGGTTCTCAAAGCTTTGGGAACCATCTGTCAAAGGTATTTGAGCACATGATAACCTTTCCATTTTTGAGATGCTTGTGTCCAGGAAGAGATGCGAGAGGCGTCTAAACCCCGTAGGCAAGAAAATGACGAGAACGTGGCCCTTGTTAGTTAGACAAGGAAGGCCAAAGGAAAGGGTTCTGGTAAAGGAAGAGTAATGTCTCATCCTAACATCTTGGAAAGAAGAGAGACTTGAGTAAATTCAAGTGTTTCGTACGTCATAAGCATGGTCACTATGCATCACCGTGTCTAGAGAAGAAAAAGGGTGGAGAGAAGTTGTTAATAGTAGGAGGTAGCAGCCTCAATTGAAACTTAAATGAGTGAGTTTACTGTGACAATTGGGAAGGATTTCTCATTTGTTTCCTACCTTTCTACTAGGACAATTTCTAGGAGTGCATGGTACATGGACAGTGGTGCATCTTGCCATATGACATCACCATAGGAGTTGTTTACTGGTTTGATGGAGCAGGACTCAGGAGTACATGTACAACTTGGTAATGATGCCATGTATGGAATAAAAGGAGTTGGGGCAATTTTGTTCTAGCTCGAGTCAGGTAACTCGTTGGAAGTGAAGGATATGTTGTATGTTCTAGGGCTTAAGAAAAACTTGCTTTCAGTACCGGGCATGGAAGGTCAGGGCTTGGCCAAGGAGTTCCAGAAAGGGCCAACACTTATTAGACTAGGAGGATCTAGTCTTGACACAACTTAGGTTATTGGGTTTAGAGAGGGAAATTGTACAGGTTAGTGGGTGAGTCTATTCAAGCCTTGGTTCGTATCACTGACAACTTGTGTGTGAGCTGTGGCACAAGAGGATGAGGCACCTACATTATAGGGTGTTGTTGATTCTGAAGGATATTGTCACTAGTCTTCTAGATTTCAATATTGAGCAACAAGGGCTGTGTAAGGGGTGTGCAATTGGAAAGCATGCCAAGGTTGCTTGTCAAGAACAATTTTGGATAGAAGGAGATTTTGGATTTGATACATTCGGATGTATGGCCGATGTTAATATTATTAGTAAAGGGAGGCATGTGTTGCATTTCTTTTATTGATGACTTCTCTGCAAAGACATGGATCTACTTCATGTAGACTAAGGATGCCATCTTCAATTAGTTTTAATGGTTCAAAACTATTTTGGAGAACCAGACAAGGAAGTAGATCAAGGTCTTGAGGTCAAACTATGGAAGTGAGTATATGTCTAATGACTTCAAGTATTTCTACAAAAAGGCATGAATTAAGAGGGAGTTAACACTATCTTAAAACCCACAACACAATGGGGTTGTGGAGAGAAAGAGCATGCCAATCATAGGGGCTACTAAGGCCATGATTCATGATCAAGATTTACCCATGTTTCTTTAGGTAGAGGCATGTAATACGACGGTCTACATCCAGAATAGGAGACCTCATAGGATCATGGAGGACATGTTAAGAATTAACATGAGTGAGACAAGATAAGCAAATGGGTGGAAAGGGCCTTAATGCCATTGTATTACACATTGTATTCATCCCATGTTATGAATTTATAATACATCAATTTGACATTCTAGATCTAGACCTAGATCTCACTGACAACTCATTAGTATATCATGACAACACCTCATCAAAATATGGTTTTAGACTTTGTATTTGTCTAGGGACTCACAATCTAATGTTCCCACCCTTAATCACGAGTCTGAGTAATTGTACAACCTTTGTACCAATAACTTTTGTCATCATCAATCTAAAACAGCTGAATTGAGCTTCAATCAAGATTTGTTTGAAAAATCGCTAAAATTTGAATATCTAGAAGTGAACAACTGTTATGTTTGAACATTTTCGTTGAATAATTAAAATGATTGTAGACTTTTTGTTGAGGAGACCAATTGCCATGATGGAATTCCTAATTGTTGACTGAATGTTGATTGAAATTTTTTTGATAAAACTTCGAAACTTGAAGTCCGATGTTCGATATCCCCCCTATCAAGTGCAAGGTGAAAAAATTGTTGAAAGGATCCAAGTTGGAGCTTTGGATTCCATCTTTAGTTGATTTGGTACTGGTGGTTTCTGGCTTACCACCAACCATCTTCCATTAAATTAGTGGTTTTTCTGGTTGACTACAAACCATCTTTAATTGTTATGGTGGTTTTTGGCTTTCCGCTAACCATTTTCACTTTAATAATGTAGTGTTTCTTTTGGATAACCACTAACCAATTTTACTTCATCAATTTGTTGAAGAAAGTGTAACTAGGTTCGATCTTCATAACAGCATGATCTTTGTAAATGATGAAATAAAAGAAATAAAATTATTTTTGTATGCCTTGTTACATGGGTTTCATAAGCAAGAGGTTTATTTGTTAGTGGCTCCCATTGAGAGCCTTAGGATTTATTATTAAATCAAAGAGTCAATTTCATGTATGAAGAAGCTCTTCTTGAGCCTATGTTTAAATGTATACAAGTCTAAAAGCCGTCCAAAGACAAGCACAATCCCTCTTGAAGAAGTCGGCCTAAAAAATAACTAAAGTAGTCAAGTCGGCTCACATATGGAGACACACCTGTTCAGCATGACAAGTTAGCTTATTTATGATGAGCAACCACTATATATATGCGGCTAGGGTCACCACAGAAAGATGGATTTCGGACAAGCATCTCTGTGATTTTCGGATGGGTACAAAGATGAAGTCTTGACCTCCCTGCAGCCTTGAAGATCTTTGTCTCGAATACCAAACGCAGTCACAGTCTCTACTTATGTGTGATGTGGAGGATCTAGGTGATCTCACAGTGATACCCTCTCGGCATACACTCTAGACACAGTCACAGTCTTGGTATAGTTGTGATGATGAGGATCTCAGTGTGGCATACATCCTAGACACAGTCATGACCTCGTCATAGTTGTAATCATGATCTCAGTCATGAACTTGATGAAGACGTAAGTTACAAGGTCAAGATCATGATGAAGACCTTGGTATAACTCTCATATATATATATATATATATATATATCTGTATGGAGATCTCAGTGTTGTGATGAAGATCTTGGTGAAGATGCATCATGCAACAATGGTGCAACAGTGATGAAGATCTCGGTGAAGGTGCAGCAAGGGTGCAACAATGATAAAGATCTTGGTGGTGCAGTAGTGAAGGCCTCAGTGATACAACATTGATGACTTTAGCAGTAGTGATGATGATCTCAGCAATGAGGAAGAAGAAGATTGGTGTCTTGGTCTTGGAGTGGCTACTAGGTCAAGGGTCTTGGTCTTGGTCTTGGTATTCGTCAACTGGAATCTCTATAAGAAGAATTTGTGTAGATTTTCCTCTCAAAGAGTGAGAGGTTTTAGCCCTGGCAGAGAGCCAACATCTTGTGTTCTTGTCTCTTTTGTTTTGGTAACTATTTGATGAAGTAAGAAAACACTCTCTAATAATAACAAGAGAAGGCTGTGCTAATAATTAAAAGTAAAAAGTACCTCACAAGTAGTTATCATTGTAAGAAGAATCTTATTACTCTGATTGCCCTAGATTCTTCAGCACAATTTACTCACCCCCTTAAGGGTGTATGAAAGTTTATTTTTATCATTGTTTTCATCCCCTTGAAGTGTGGATAGTACCATCATTGACTTCAAAGAACATATAGAATTGGATTTGGGTCATGACCAAAATCATCTAGAATAATTGCTTGATAGCTTTTTTCTTTTTCTATTTTTTTGTGTTGTTATCTCTGTCTTGATTAGGTAGTGAGACTAATGTAATTGTTTTACCTCTTGATTCCATCTGCAAGAATTTTCCATCCATAATTAAGTATCTTCTTAACCCACTTCTGCTTTCAACATTTTTTCTAAGAAGTGATTTGTCTTCCCACAATGAAGATAAGGATGACGATAAAAACACCGACTTTCGATGTGACAAATTCTTTGACAATGTTGGCATTTGTTTTCAAAATTTTGCACATCTTAAAGAAATCCTGCACTTAGAAACTGAACTAGTTTGGAATAATCCAGAATATGCAGTTTGTTTCCTTTGTGATATCCCAAGCCATGTAGATTTATGTTGAATGATATCTCTTTCCAAGCTCAAACAAACATCTTAGAAAAATCTTGATGATGTTCTTTTGCTTCTTCACATTTTCTTTTGCTATTGCTGTTGTCGTCATGTTGTGCTTGTGACTCATCTTCATTCCTTGTTTCCTTCATTAATTCACTGAATGATTCTATTAGGTCTTCTATATCACAATGTGCATCAACCGTTTACAAGATTTCATCTGTTTCACATGCTACATCAAACTTTTGGATAAGATCTTCTATATCATATGTTGCATTGATGTTCTCTAACAACTCCTCTATGTCACCACTTGCATCAACATTCTGGATGAGTTCATTTGTAATACAAATTGCATTAACTTTTCGTATGAGGACCTTTATGTCACAAATTGTGTCCATCTTAGTTGTAGATTTTGCATCAAGCATATAATCAATTTGATCTTGCTTTTCTTTTAATTTTATCTAAAGTGCATCAATCAATTGATCCTTCATGTGCATATCACTTTGAAAACTATTTGCTAACTTCAATGTATCAACCATTTGATCAATTATGATTTGTTTGTTATGTAGGTTTCACTCAAGTACTTCAATTTAATTTTGCAATTCATGGTTGTACTCTTGCAAATCCTTGATTTCTTGAGATGCGTTTTGTAAATTTTTTTCTCCTTTACCCATTTTTCACTTGACACTCACTTGAACTCACTCACTTGATTAGCACTTTTATCTCATGCTCGCTTGATTTTTATGTTACTTGAGGGTGTTAGGTACAATTGGTCATGCACCCTAAAGTGTGATTATAATGACTTGAATTTTGATGACAATGATTGATTCACTTGACCTCTGGAACTAGACACAATTATTACATGAACAATTGTCCTTAGACCCCCTTATTCAATTTTTTGACCGGATCGAGGATTTCATCACCATAGCAATAAATCTTCTTGTTCATTTTGCATGATTAGAATTCTATTTCCCTTTCACATGAAGAAATGTCATCCTTTGACTCTTGCCAAGAAAACTTATATCTCCTTTATTTTTAAGGTTATAATAATATGAATAATCTTCTTTTTATAAAATATGAGTGACATTCTCTTTTTTTGGCAATTAAAAATCTCGCAACTTTGCAAAATGTCTCAACCTTCTTTTTCAAATGATCATAAAATCTTAATTGCAAAATCTATCAACTTTCTATCTAACTCACCGCTTAATCCTAAGATTTAATATTCGTTGCTTTCAATATTAAGAAATAAATAAATAACTATATTACCCTTTTCATGTGGATTTGGTTATCACACAGATTGTGGATTGCTATGGAGACAAATCGTTGGTCAATCAATTGCTGGTGTAGATTGATTGACATTTATTCTTATCCACTCATAATGCAATCAAGCACACGGGCCTCATTTTGATGTGTGGTTGTTGTTGTTTTGGTTATTCATGGCCCACAAGCTTCTTCACTTGGATGGTGGTGGATATACATGGCCCACAATTCTTTATATGGAACAAAAATTTAACAGTGCATGCGAGATGGAAAGGGCCTCACTACTGATGATGCACAATTTGTGCACTCCCTTTCTATCTTAAGTTGAATCTATTCCAAAACCTCAAGAGGATTACGTAGAGCCAAGGATACCCAAATAGGAATCAGATCCAAAACAATAATTTTGGAGTTCAAATTTTCAAAGTAAAAAACAATGTTGATAAAATTGTCGATTTTTCAGTGATGTCTCGGAAAATTACGATTTTCTCAACCAGTCGATTTTTTGGCTTGAAAAAATCATGTTTTTTTTTTGGTGGTTTTTTCCCCAAATTTTCCCTCTTTTTTTTTGTTTAATTTTTATTTTGAAAAAATGAATATATTTTGTATTTTTAATATGTGCCTTGGTTTGGTGATTTTTGCCGATTTTTTCGTCAATGTTTCTGAGAAGATGTTTTCTGGATCCTTGCTGATTTTTCAACAGTGGTTGAAAGTGACCCTGAAAAGCTCAAGATTTAAAATTGCAGTGACCCTGAGAATAAAACTTGTAAAGCTGTGTTTGTAACCCGTAAAAAATAACTAAACTATGCCTTGTACTTTATGCAATAAATGTCTACTTTATTAAAAAATTGATAATAAGCACCAAATTCTAAGATGCAATGAAAATAGAAACAATTTGGATAGGTTTTCCTTTTAATGCATATCATGCTTTTGACTCCAATGTGTGCTTGTCTTTCACTGCTCAAAACTCGATATGTGGGCAGCTGCATCAAACCTTAATAATTAGAGTAATACACGATGAGGAAAGGCACATGAACAAAGCCAAAATTTGTTGAAATGATGCCAAGACTAGTCACAATCTGACTTTGGATCACATTAAGTGTAGATCGAGGCGATGTATATAGGAGGAGGCACATATACATAAAAACTGCTGGAAATATGATTATATTGAGAAGGGAGGGGGCAAATCGGTATAATGGCTAATTTTAACCAATCAAAACAATTCAATGCATATATAATATCAATCACATCAACAACAAGAAAATATACTAGATATATATAAAAACTTCTTTTATAATTGAATGATCTTGTAGGCACCAACCTACTGTTACATTCATTTATCAGTACCAACCAAAAAGAGGCACTAACCCCTTGAAATGTTTTACCAGCACCAATTCAAAGGTAAAACCCTAGTCTAGTCTTGCTTCAACTTAGTGACTTGTTGGAGGGTTTCGTGAGCCTTTGTCATGTTGAAAATGACTGGTTGAAACCCTTTCCCTTTGCCTTGACCTTTGGTCATCCCAACACTCATCCAATCAATCAAGCCCTAGTTCATGTGCTCTTAACCCTAGGCCTCTATAAAAAAAGCGAGTTGCCTCTTGGAGCCCTTATCCTAAATTGTGCCTTTCTTGTAGAAGGTCTTGTTGAGTCACCTTGTACCCTAACCCTAGAATATCCGTTAGGTGACCTTCTCACATACTAGGACTCCTCCCATTAGTGAAAATTCGTAGAGTAGGGGGTTTTTGTTATGAAACCATCTCACAAAAAGATAGAAAAGATAGATGAACGCCTTAGAAATAAGCCTCTTCGAGGGGGAAACCTCCTTTACATTACACAAATGAACAATTCTTGGATGATTTAAATGACAAAACCTCATTTCTATATATAGGAGTTTAAGGGGTCACAATATAACCAAGCCGACCTAACAATAATAATATAAAGGCACAAAAAATAACAATAGTGGGATTTCTATGGGGCACAATAATAACAATATGGGGACAATAGGGGCACAACAATAACAATAAGGATACAATGACACCAGTAATGGGGGAATCACTAGTATTATAGGGCCCTAACATGCCCCTCTCCTTCAAAAAAGTGTTGTCCTCAACGCTTGAGTAGTTCTGGGTGCTTCTGTATAAAATTCTCATCCTCCCATGTGGAATCTTCAATGGGTTAAGTTCTTCCACTTGATGAGATACTCTGAAATTGATCGATTTCGTAGTTGTCGAGTTCTTGTTTCTTTGACTGCTTCAGGTTCCAATATGATTTTTCCTTCCTCATCAAGTTTTGACAATATTGTTTGAACTGGAATCTTGTCACCTATAACCTTCTTTAAGCATGAAACATGGAAAATTGGGTGCATTCGGGAAGCTGCAAGAATCTCCAATTTGTATGCCATAGTACCTATTTTTTTGCAACACCTTGTATGAACCAAAATACTTTGGTGATAATTTATTAGTCTTCTTAGCTTGCTTGAGGGACATTTGTTTATATGGTTGTAGCCGTAGGAATACCCAATCACCTACATCAAAACTTCTTTTGTTGCGATGTTGATCTGCCTGCTGTTTCATTCTATTTTATGCCAAGGTGAGGTGAACTTGTTGCTGATGCTCAATGTGATCTTCTACTGATTGAACCTTAGAATTTTCTCTTAAATATGATTTGATGGATGGTGGATGATATTCGTAAAGTGCCATAAATGGGGTCATTTTTGTTGCAGTATGGAAGGAAGTGTTATACCACCATTCAACGAGAGGCAACCATTTGACCCATTGTGTCTATTTATTAGATACAAAGCAACGAAGATATCCTTTCAAACATTTGTTTACTATCTCAGTTTGTTCATCAGATTGAGGATGATAAGATGAGCTATGAGCTAACTGAGTACCAAGACAAGAAAAGAATTTTGTCCAAAAATTTCCAGTGAAAATGGGATCTTTGTCGCTTACAGTAATTTTTGGGTTTCCATGTAGCTTTTGAATTGTTTCCATAAATGCAGTAGAAATTGTACTCGCTTTAAATAGATGAGATAATGCACAAAAGTGTGCATACTTGGTAAGTCTGTCAACTACCACCATGATAACACTCTTTCTTTCAGACTTGGGTAAACCTGTGATAAAATCCATTGAAACCTCCTCTCAACGTTGGCTTGGAATGGATAAAGGTTGTAATAGTCCTAGGGTCTTAATTGTTTCAACTTTATTTTGTTGGAAAACCAAACATTCTGAGACAAACTTTCGAATATCCGATTTAAGGCCATCCAAAAAAAAATCCTTCTTAACCCTGTGGTAGGTTTTTAGAAATCTTGAGTGCCCTCCCAAGGGAGAGGTGTGCAATTCCCTAAGAATCTTTTGTTTGAGTTGGGAATTCTTATATACGTATAATCGATCCTTGTACCACAACGAATCATTTTTCCAACTAAATGTATCAGATGTACTAGGATCTTGTTGTATCTTTTGAATGAGTGCCCACACTTCCTCGTCATTCTTCCATTCATCTCTTGCTTCGTTTATCCAATCTGGTTGGATAATAGAAATGGTGCAAAGAAATGCTTCCACATCCTCATATTTTCTAAAAAGTGCATCTGCCACAACTTTTTGCTTCCCTTTTTTGTAGATGATTTCAAAGTCATAGCCCAACATCTTTGTGACCCATTTTTGCTGCTCTTCTAAAGATAATATTTGTTCTAAAAAGTATTTAAGCCTATCATGATATGTTTTTACCTTGAAGTGTCTTCCCATTAGGTAGGGTCGACATTTTTTAAGTGCATGTAGTATTGCCAGCATTTCCTTCTCATAAATAGCTTTGTGTAAATACTTTCCTTTGATTGGACGACTTTCAGAAGCAATGGTCTTTTTTCTTGCATTAAAACCGCACCAATTCCATTTCTTGAGGCATCACATTCCACAATAAAGGTTTTTGTGAAGTGCGGTGTAGCTAAGACTAGTGCTTGGCACATTGCCTCTTTAAGATATTCAAAGGCCTTCGTTGCTTCTGGAGTCCATGAAAATGCATCTTTATTCAATAATGTTGTTAGAGGTGCTATTGTTCTCCCATAATTCTTAACAAACTTGCGATAATACCCTGTCAACCTGAGAAATTTTCGTAGATGCTTTATGGATGTGGGGATTTTCCATTCCTTAATGGTTTTAATTTTGCTAGGGTCTACCTTAACACTTTCATGAGATACAATATGACCCAGATATTCCACCTCTTGTACTCCAAAGAAACGTTTGGAGATTTTTGCATATAATTGTTTCTCCTCCAATAATTTGAGCACCATGTCAACATGTTGGACATGATCCTTCCAAGACTTGTTGTAGATTAGTATATCATCAAAAAATACTAACACAAATTTTCTAAGGAAGGGTTTGAAAATGGAATTCATTAAACCTTGAAATGTACAAGGTGCATTAGTAAGGCCAAAAGGCACGACCAAAAATTCATAATGACCCTCATGATTTCTAAATGTTGTTGTTAGAATATCTTCAGTCTTCATTCTGATTTGATGATATCTTGAATGAAGATCCAACTTCGTGAAGTAAATTGATCCATGCAATTGATCCAATAATTCATTAAAGACAAGAATGGGAAATTTATCTTTAATAGTGATCTTGTTGAGCTCCCTATAATTTAGACACATGTGCCATGTTCCATCCTTCTTGTGAACCAATACTACTGGAGCAGAGAAAGAACTTTGACTAGGTTGAATTATACCAGCGTCTAGCATTTCTACAACCATACATTCAATTTCACTCTTTTGGACATAGGGATATTTGTAAGGCTTGATGTTTGGAGGAACACTTCCTGGAATCAAATTAATAGCATGATCATGATCACAAATAGGTGGGAGGCCCTTGGGAGTCTCAAATACCTTGGAATGATTGTCCAAGACTTTCTGGAGATATGGAGAAATGGACGATTTTGATGTGGGAACCTCTAGTGAACCTAATTGTGCAATTATGCCTCGTTGTTGTTTCTTTAGAAGTTTTGTCATTCCGTTAGAGCTAATTATCTTTCCCGGTTTCCTTGTGATACCCCTTAATTCAACTTCCTTTCCTTCTGAAGAGAATTTCATGAAAAGTTATTGAAAATTAAAAGCTATTGTACCCAAGGATTGTAGCCATTAGACTCCTAGTACAACATCAACACCACCCATTGGAATGGAAAACATTGGGCTATCAATACATATTCTCCCCATGGATAGCTTGATATTTATGGCACTTTCTAGCAATTTATGGTTCCCCCACTTGCACCATCACTTGACCACTCTGGTGTTGGATATAGGAAGTAATTCAATTCCTTGGCTATCTTACAATGAATAAAATTATGGGTACTTCCTGAATCAATCAACACTATTACCTTTTTCTTCTTGATATGCTCTTCTATCTTGATAGTTTGAGTGGTAATTCCAGCCAATGCATTACAAGATATGGTCAGATTCATTTCTTCTTTTTCTAGGGTTTGTTCTTGTTGTATATCCTCTTCTTTTGATGTTTCTTGTTCCGTTTCTTTCTCCTCTTCACAATCTATGTAAAACAATTTCCTCTCAGCACACTTATGACCTTTAGTGTATTTGCTATCACAACTGTAACAAAGCCCTTTTGCTCTCCTTTCTTCCAATTGTTGTGGTGTCAACCTTGTAGGTTGTGGATGGCTAGGGGCAACGACACTCCCATCTTTATGATTGTGAGTGGTAGGCTTCCTTGTTGCCATAATTTTACTTTCCATTTTTTTTTGCCAACCTGAATGCCTTTTCCAATGAATTTGGTTCCCAAAGGCGAACCTCATGTTGGATGTTATCTTTTAAAGTCCTTATGAACACATCAATACTATGTTCCTTTGGAATATCTTTTACCCATATATTTAATTTTTGGAAGTCCTCAATGTGTTCCATCATACCCTTTTGTTTGATATTTATCAATTGGCTAAAAAAGTGTTGCTTTTTGTATCTTCATAATGTGCTATCATTTCATCTGTAAAAATAGCCCAAGTGACAATTTGTTTACGGGAGCAAAGTCATCGATACCATACACACTGATTTGGTTCCAAATATAAAGTTGCAATGTGTACCTTTTGTGTGTTTTGCACATTATGGAGATTGAAAAATTGCTCTATCTGTAGTATCCATGTTTCGGGATCCTTGCCATCAAACTTCCTCATATCGATCTTTGGAACATGGTGGTTCTTCGATTCAACGTTGGAATCTATGAAATCATAATTAACATTTATTTTGTTCTCATCATGAGTTTCCTTTACTACCCTTTTGCCATTACTAAGCATTTCTTGTAGAAACTTTGTCAAGTCTGTTTTCAAATCGTCCATCTTAGCTTCCACGACGTCCATTTTAGCTTCCACGCCATCCATCTTAGCTTCCACGTCATTAATCTTAGCTTCTACACTTTTCTTTAAACCATCCATCTTAGCTTCCACGCCTTTAAACCATCCTTCTTAGCTTCCACGCCATACATCTTAGTTTCTACGTCTTTCTTTAAACCATCCATCTTAGATTCTTTTACTTTTTGTGCGAGTGACATTTGTTGCACGTGGTCTCGTAATTTTGATATATCATGTTGCATTTCCTCCTCTTCTTCATGAGTCATGCTAGAGCTTTCAGGTTGCTTACTAGGTGTTTCCATTTTCTTTCTTTGGGGCATCAATTACTAATAATAATTCTTTACTATGCCCTTTGAATTCTTTCAAACTAATTTTTCAAACCAAGCTTATGCAAAAATTTTAAAAAAACTACACACCTTTTTTTTTTCTACTTTGTAGGAGGTTCATGTTGAATATGATATATTTCGGTAATTTTGGATCTCCAAGGTCTGAAATTTCTTCGCGCGGTAACTCTCTGAGTAATATTTCTAACTCCGCAAGTATGATCCAGATTGGATTCTCCAATGAAGAGTTATGCCAAATCTCGCACAATGACCTGAGTATAGACTTGTTCAGTAGAGTGAACTTGTACGACTTGCCGCGTGTCCTTGTTTCCACCTTAGATTCTAAAAATGGTACCCCAAAAACTACAGTCCGTCCTCTTTCGGTAACTTCTTACAAAAATTCAATCTGATGCTCTGAGAGAAAGTTATGACGATTTTCCCAAGGTGACCTGTTTGACATGTTATTTGAGGGTATGCAAAAACCCTAACTTCATCATATTATATCTCCTCAAATATAGCGAGACAAGATCTGAAATTCGGACATAAGGTTTAGCACAATTTCCTCTCAAATGGTTTTTTTTTTTTGCTTCTTAAACATTGCAGAAAAAAGTTATAGTGAAAATGCCACGATGCCTGTTTGGAGCAGCGAAACCCTAGAATCCAAAGCTCTGATACCAAATGTTATGAAACCAACTCACAAAAAGATAGAAAAGATAGATGAACGCCTTAGAAATAAGCCTCTTCGAGGGGGCAACCTCCTTTACATTACACAAATGAACAATTCCTGGATGATTTAAATGACAAAACTTCCTTTCTATATATAGGAGTCTAAGGGGTCAGAATATAACCAAGTCGACCTAACAATAATAATATAAAGGCACAAAAATAACGATAGTGGGATTTTATGGGGCACAATAATAACAATATGGGGACAATAGGGGCAGAAAATAACAATAAGGGATGCAATGACAATAGTAATGGAGGAATCACTAGTATTATAGGGCCTTAATAGTTTTGGCTATGGTGATATGTGCCACTACCCATTGTTTTCCCTTGGTTTAGTGATAGCCTTGTAGGATACCCCTCTCTAATGCTTGCTAGATTTTGCGGCAACATGCACCAAACTGAAATGCTTGTTAGATCCCTTCTTTGTATAACCAACTCTGTTTTTATCACAACTCTTGTATACTGCTCCTCTATATTGCTCGTCACTCCCTGTTTTATGTCTTTCAATTTTGCATACAATATCGATTTCTCTGTTTAGACCTCAACCCCAAACTCTTCCTTGGTCACATGTCTACCATAGACTTCATTATCAGAGCTATTATGCTGGCGCAAAACTTCATTCAATTTCTCTATTCCTTCTCACTCTTTGCACGACAAAAACATCGCAACTGTACCAATGACTCCTTGGATCCTTAGGGGCTTAACTTTAGTTACATGAAACCACACGACATGACTTGGTTTAAACAGGTGTTCCACTAAATCTGGATCTAAGTCCACTCACATGGAATGAGTAATTGATCACCTGGATCATTTGACTTCTCAGATTACTTTTAACTTCAGCTCTAGAGGCTTCAACATTATCCCATACGACCGGGTGCAGGGACCATTTGACATGACCATAGTCTTAAAGTACGAGCTCTTGATATTTGGGAATTCGGGTCCTCCTTAAGTCACACACCTACTTGAGGCTCGGATGAACTAAAGGCCAGATACATCTCAATGACTTCTATACGAAATCATGACCATAGAACATTGTCCAATTTGCCTTCGCAATTGAATTTGGATCTAGGTATTATTGTTAGTAGCAAACATTACCAACCCTCGGATATTCGTATGGTCGGATATCTTTTACCTCCACACGGAACCTTGTTGGACCAAAACTTTGACCAAATCCTTCATTTTTGTTCGAATCCAGATTCGGGTATTGAGCTTACGCGTGTTGATTTTTATAGTATTTCTGAGAAGCTGATAATTACTTCTAATGATGTTGATCTTCTTTTAATTTTTCAGTATATTATTAAGCAATTACACTTCATAAATTCAATGATACAAGAATAGTAGCACAATACAGATCACAATTCATAAAGAAAGACAAGATTTACCTTGGGGAAAACCCACAAAGGGAAAAAACACAACAACCTTCTCCAATAGAGAAATTCTTTTGTTCAACAAGAGACACAACTAAACCTATGGTCAAACTTGGTCAAACCCTCCAAGTCAAGCATCCCAAACTGATCCAACACTTCGCTCTGCTAATCTGATCTAGAATTTCAGCCTTCCTGCAGCTGCCAGAATCCCAGAAATTTAAGCCCCTACAACTGCCTAAAATTTCACCCCGCTACAATAGAAACTGCCCAGAAAATATGAACTATAGAGAGAGAGAGAGAGAGACCTTCCATACATGCGAGTTACGAGAGAGAGAGAAGATGATTTCATCCTTCTTTTCGTCCTCCTTGTTCTTCTTATCCTTCTCTTGCTTGCCCAAAAACTTGCTTGAGAGAGAGATGCGAATTATTGTGGAGAGAATAAGGTCGAACTGCCTTTATATAGTGATATGTTGGGTTGAATGGGTGTGACTCTGCCTAGGGTTGACTTGACTTAGAGGGAAGTCGACTTGACCAACTTGGAGCCAAAATTTCAATTTCAAAAATTCAAAGTTTCTTCTTTTAAAAGTCGCAATGGGACTTTGACTCAAAATATATATTTATTTTGACTCGAGTATTTAAAATATGCTTTACAATAAACAATACAAATACATCAAGGGCCAAATATACATTATGAAGACCGATGATGGTTACAAAATTCAACTATCCCTTTTAACTAGGGAGGTATTCATAATAACTGTCATAGGTGTTCTCAAGTTGACATATTTCTCTATGAACAATGTAAACTTTGAAACGAGAATTGATACCGTTACTCGTTTCGTAGAGATAGCAAAAAAGTGACCTGATTTTGAAAAGGGGTGATGCAGAATGCACATGTTTTTTTTAGAGCATAGTTTTTGGCACTTTAATTTTTGTTATGTACATTACATTTTAGAATGGTAGTGATTTTCATGCTGATTTAAAAAAGTGAGTATTCTGCATCACCCCCTTTTTTTAAAAGACCTGTTTTTGGCTTAAATTTTCTTAATGTATAAAATGTAAATAATTATTTTGTAAATTTGATCATTTTTGAAGTGGTCCATTTTCTTGTTTTTTTATTTTAATTTTAACTTTTTTTAGTGAGGTTTTTATTGTTTTGCATTTTTAAATTAGAAGATCGATATTTAGAATTTTTAATATTCTACATATTTATACATCCTTAATTAATTTTTCAATCCACATGAAATAATTGTATCTAAAAATAATATTTTTTAACAATGGACATAAAAATAACCATTTTTAACATAAATAAAACTAAAAAACTACACATTTTGATAATTTTTTGCTAGAATTGACATGTCAAAATCATAATTTTTATACGATAATTTTAAATGGTTAAATAATAGCTTTATTTATGAATTTCATGTCAAAAAAATAATAATAATCATTTTTTTTTTTTCAAAAAATAATGATTAACTTAAAAATCAATGCGAAAATCACATATTACAAATATTGAACAGATAACAACCCTAATTGAGTGTTTATTCTTCTCATAAAATGTCAAAGTCAAAACATTGCAAAGCTTGATTTACAAGCATAACTTAAATTTAATCAACAATGTCACGTAATCCAAACTCTTCGTCCTCTAGAGTTCCATCATTGTCTTCTTCCACAATATTTTCTGCTCCTTTTGCTCATTTTCCTCTTCTAATGGATCTTTGATGTCTGCAAATCTCCCAATGTATGTATTTCCAAACATTCCATGTAATGGTGGTTGGGGTTCCTTTGCCTTTTTCGCCACACGTGATTCACTAAAGTCCCCTTTCTTCAACCCAATTTCTTGCATTGCATCTGGAAGAAATTGAAGATCATTAATTATTTGCTGAATGAAATTGCACTGTAGTGGATCTTTTTCAATTGCACTGCAATTTCTTCCTTGTTGAAGACAACATGCTAGTGTTGTACCTAATTATCAAGCACAAAAGAAATAATGAACTAAATTTGTACAATGACATATTAATTAAAAAATAACATATTGAAATTTAATTCCATATAATAAAACTTACCTGAGCCAGAAAATAAATCCAGAACCCAATCTCCTTTATTTGAACAAATCTATAAGATAGTTAATCAATAATTGTGGTTTTTGATAAATGTTAACTATCTCTCATTTTGCTTCTTTGTCTTCATATGTTAGCTTTCTCACAACAGCATCATAAGTCAGTGTTTCGCTATGACCCGTCTACCCAATTAAAAATCATAGACATATGGCTATCATCTTTTGCCCAACTATCAATATGAATGAACTCACAATCATTTATAAATTGTTGATCTTCATTGTTAAAAAGATTTGATTTTTGCCTATAACATGAAATAGTAAAAGTTAAATTAACTTGTACATAAATGAATTTTTCAACATTAATCAAATATACATTTTAAACGTCTTACCATGTAAGCTGCATCCTTGAATTTGTTTTCCCCTTGAAGCTTGACAATATCATTGCCAATTGTGTGTCTGAATGAAATTTCACAAATCTCCATAATGGTGATGACGTGACTTCTACAAATCCCACAACCACTTTACTGAGAGCTTGATAAGTATAAGGGTCACTATCATAGTCAATGTTTGGAATATTGAAACCATGGGGAATATCTGCAATGACCACCTGCTGTCGCCCACGTCCACCCCACCCGCTCACTCGCGCCCTCA
>APFE030440805.1:476316-505125 GCA_000404065.3 Pinus taeda | reverse complement strand
TGTTTGGCACATAAAAATTTGGTTTTACTAGCATTTTTTAAAAAGTTTGAAAATTGACCCTAAAAAAAAATCATTGTTCCAGTATCATCACTTTTGTTTTGAAGCTCTATTTTGCACGAAAATTTCGTAGTAAATTTCGTAGTCACTGCCATTTTTAAAACATGTTCAAAATTGACTCTAAAAAATAAAATCATCGTTCCAGTATACACACTTTTCATTTTTAGCACTGTTTTTGACTTTTTTCGGGGTTTTTTGGC
The DNA here is from genome assembly GCA_000404065.3 of Pinus taeda. Classification (NCBI taxonomy): domain Eukaryota; kingdom Viridiplantae; phylum Streptophyta; class Pinopsida; order Pinales; family Pinaceae; genus Pinus; species Pinus taeda. The sequence continues at coordinate 504,868 of APFE030440805.1, read as the reverse complement.
CAGAGTTCCCGTTTTGAGTTTATAGTTCCCATTTCAAAGTTTACATTGTTTATGTAAAAGGTTATAACCAAATCATTACCATAATTTGGTCACCAACTGTGACACATGGTAAATCAATCAACTACCATAATTTGGTTAGCAACTATTGGCACATGGTAAAACAACAACATCAACAAGTTACCATAATCTAGTAAAAAATTATTGACACATGGTGTATCTTTAGTATCTACTAGTCACCATGATTTTTAGTAGGTGCCTCATGGTACACTCACTAGTCCTAATTTAGCATCATCTGGTCAACAACTGTGACTCATGGTAAAACCTTAGGGACACTCTCAATCCATATCAGTAATCTGGTCCCAAAACCAAAGCCCACACTCCTCTTGAGTAATTTGGGCAATGATGCTAAATTAGCTCACTCACCTACCGGCGAGTAATCTAACCCTGATGCTGAAAGGCACCCACCCTACTGAGTGATCCTGGGCCTTTAGGAACATTCTTCCTAATCTAGTCAACAACTATGACATATGACAAATTTCGTTATGAAAAAGGTTATAACGAATTCATTACCATAATATGGTCATCAACTGTGACATGGTAAATAAATCAACTACCATAATCTGGTCAACAACTATTGGCACATGGTAGAACAACAACATCAACAAGTTACCATAATCTGGTCAACAATTGTTCGCACATGGTACAACTTTAGCATTTATTAGTCACCATGATTTTTAGTAGGTGCCTCATTGTATACTGACTAGTCCAGGTTTATCATCATCTAGTCAACAACCATGACTCGTAGTAAAACCTTAAGGACATACTCAATCCATATGAGTAATCTGGGCCAAAAAACAAAGGCCACACTCCTCCTAAGTAATTCGGGCCATGATGCTAAATAAGCTCACTCACCTACCTGGTGAGTGAGTAATTTGAGCTTGATGCTGAAAGACACCCACTCTATTGAGTGATCCTCGGCCTTTAGGACCATTCTTCCTAATCTTGTCAACAACTATGACATAAGAAGAATGATTGTCCTTTGTTGGACAATTTCTCCCTAATCTGGTCAAACTTGACACAAGGAGAATGTCTGTCCATGGTGCTATCTCATTAGCACCCCCTCTCAACAAGAGGGGTAATCTCCATAAGCCCTAGATTGTCCCTGAAGTACACAAACTTCTCTCTGGACAACGAATTCATCAAAATATCAGCGGTCTGCTCATCGGTGGAGATGTACTTGAGCATAATTGCTCTCCTTTGCACCATGTCACGTATGTAGTGGTACTTAATCTCGATATGTTTCATGGAACACACGATTCTCTGAAATCTTCACACGACTTTGATTATCACAATGTATTACTGTTGGTTCCAACTCCTGGACGAACAATCCTGCAAACAACTTTCGAAGTCACACTGCTTCGATACAAGCCTCACTAACTGGGATGTACTCTACTTGTGTAGTGTTGAGTGTGATAGACCTCTGCTTCCTGCTCATCCAAGATATCATAATGGAGCCCAAATTGAACCATATCCTCAAGGTACTCTTCCTATCATCAACACTTCTTGCCCAGTCAACATCCGTATAACCCTCAAGCTGTACATCCTTGTTTGCAACATATCTCAAGCCACAATTCACAGTACCACATAGATATCTCAAAATGTGCTTTGCTGCAATCCAATGTTCATGTCTTGGTCCCACCTGGAACTGGCTCAACGTGTTCACTGCAAAGCAAATGTCTGACTCGGTGTTAACCAAATACATCGACGAGCCAATCAACCACCGTACATAGATGGATCTATCAAGCTGGATTCAGAACCTCTCAACTTCTTCAACTTAGTCATCATGGGAGCAGCCATGGATTTACAATCCATCATGCGAAATCTCTGAAGGATCTCAATAACATACTTTCCTTGACTAAGGGAAACTTTGCCAGGGGTCTACCATACTTCCAATCCCAAGTAAGAATGCACCAGACCAATATCCTTCATATCGAACTTAGAAGCCAACTACTTCTTTCACTGAATGATGAGAGGCTTGACACCTATCAAAAACATATCATCAACATATAGTAATAGGATCACATGTGCATTCTTCACAACCTTAAAATAAAGGTTTGGATCAACATCGCTCTTGGTAAATCCAAGTCTTGTCAAATAGTTGTCAATTTGAGCATACCAAGCTCTTGGAGCTTGCTTGATTCCATACAAGGTCGTCTTTAACATGCAAACATGAGATTCCTCTCCATGCACCTCTATGTACACCTCTTCCTCATTCACACCATTGAGGAAAGCAATCTTTACATCCATTTGATGTAAATTCCATCCCAATGAAGCAACAAGATAGATAATGGATCTAATGGAGGTGTACCTGGCAACAAGAGCAAAGGACTAATCATAGTCTTCTCCCTCTTTCTTGGGAGAGTCCTCTAGCCACAAATCATGCCTTGTATTTGTTGATACTACCATCTGTAACATGCTTAATCTTGTATATCCACTTGGAAGTCACCATTGACTTCCCTTACATCATTCTTCATAATGCATTGCTATTCTTAATTCATAGCTTCCTTCCACACTTGTTGGCTAGCAACTTCTTCATAAGTGGAAGGTTCTGCATCAATAAGGCTAGTCAGAAGAGATGCATAGCTAGAATTGTTTTAGGTTTCTTAACTTCTCTAGATGTGCTATCAGGAGTTGCATGTCTTTTTTCTTCTGCGAAAGTGGACTTAAGCCATGCTGGTCTCTTCCTAATCTTAGGAACAACAATATCCTTCATATCAAACTCAGAAGCCAACTACTTCTTTCACTGAATGATGAGAGGCTTGACACCTATCAAAAACATATCATCAACATATAGTAATAGGATCACATGTGCATTCTTCACAACCTTAAAATAAAGGTTTGGATCAACATCGCTCTTGGTAAATCCAAGCCTTGTCAAATAGTTGTCAATTTGAGCATACCAAGCTCTTGGAGCTTGCTTGAGTCCATGCAAGGTCGTCTTTAACATGCAAACATGAGATTCCTTTCCATGCACCTCAAAACCTTGAGGCTACTCTATGTACACCTCTTCCTCATTCACACCATTGAGGAAAGCAATCTTTACATCCATTTGATGTAAATTCCATCCCAATGAAGCAACAAGATAGATAATGGATCTAATGGAGATGTACTTGGCAATAAGAGCAAAGGTCTCATCATAGTCTTCTCCCTCTTTCTTGGGAGAGTCCTCTAGCCACAAATCTTGCCTTGTATTTGTCGATACTACCATCTGCAACATGCCTAATCTTGTATATCCACTTGGAAGTCACCACTGACTTCCCTTACATCATTCTTCATAATGCATTGTTATTCTTAATTCATAGCTTCCTTCCACACTTGTTGGCTAGCGACTTCTTCATAAGTGGAAGGTTCTGCATCAATAAGGCTAGTCATAAGAGATGCATAGCTACAATTTTTTTTAGGTTTCTTAACTTCTCTAGATGTGCTATCGGGATTTGCATGTCCTTTTTCTTCTGCCAAAGTGGACTTAAGCCATGCTGGTCTCTTCCTAATCTTAGGAACAACAATTAGTTCTACTGGTTCACAAGGTCCTTTTGGCTCTTTAGGACATTCTGTAGAACTCGAACGTTCTCCTTTCGAATCCTCATGCTTTACATCATAGGAGTCCATGGAAAACTTCCTTAGACCTCCAATATGCAACCTTCTCATCAAAAGTGACATCACGACTGACCTTAATCTGTCGCCGCTCTAGAATGTAAATTCTATAGGCTTTTAATGATTCACTATAACCAACAAATATATCTTTCTTTCCTTAAGGTTCTAGGTTGTCCCTTTTATCCTTAGGAATATGAATGTATATAGGACAACCAAAGATTCTCATATGTCCAACCTTTGGCTTTTGTCTAGAGAGAGAACACTTCTTTAGGAGTCATACCTTCTAGAATTTGATGAGGTCTTCTATTTTGAATATATACAACTACCAATAATGCTTCTCCCCATAAGAACATCGACAAATCCAGATCATGTATCATAGCCTTGAGATATTCTTAAATGCACACGTTCTTTCGTTCTACTACACCATTCTTTTGTGGATTATAGGGAACAATCAACTCCCTCTTAATTCCAACTTCCTTGCAGAAAGCAAAGAGTTCTTTCGAGGTGTATTCTCCTCCATTGTCAAATCTCAAAATCTTGATCTTCTTACTTGTCAAGTTTTCCACTTCATGTTTGAATCCCTGGAACTCAGTGAAGACTTCATCCTTAGTCTTCAAGAGATAGATTCACATCTTACGAGAGAAGTCATCAATGAATGTTACATAATATAACGAACCTCCAAGCGATCTCACAGGCATATGACCACAAACATTAGAGGGGATCAAATTCAAAACTTCTTTGGATCTATTGTCACTGCTTGAAAATGGCTTTTTGATGTTATTTTCAAGTGCATGACCTTTACATACACCTTCATGCTCTATTTGTAATTCAGGAACTCCTGAAACTATCTGACTCAATCCAGGCAATGCTCTATAATGAAGATTTCCATACCTCCTATGCCATAGTTCACTGGCAAAATTTCAATTTCAAAAATTCAAATTTTCTTCTTTTAAAAGTCGTAATGGGACTTTGACTCAAAATATATTTTTCTTTTGACTCTAGCATTTAAAATGTGCGTTACAGTAATCAATACAAATACATCAAGGGCCAAATATACATTATGAAGATCGATCATAGTTACAAAATTCAACAATGCGCATGCTACTTGCACCCTTGGACCACTGGAGAACCTTAGATGATGGTAAGGGCCCACTTTGGGAAAATCCATGTGGCACTGTGTTGACTCTTAGCAGATGACATGGTACTAGACTTTAACAATCAATGGCATCGCAGTTGACATCAATGACATCATATGTACAACAAAAACAATGATGATGAGAACATAGGCTCGTACCCTTCCTTTTGCTTGGTTAGGCTCATCCATGATGGTTAGATACGATGATGTTAAGAATTGACATGAGGTATGTGAGCCCAAGCCCTATCCCCGCTTCCTTCGAAGATCTACTCAGGGATTTTGTAATATTCCTAATTAGTTAATTGGAATTTTCGATTTTGTCCAGTTTTTGCTTTCTATAGTTATTTGTAAATAAAAAAATGAGGACAGGGGAACATAACTCACTTTAGAATAAAAAGTCACTTCCTAGGTAGCACAACGTTGTGACTTAAAGGGGAGCCAAGGGGGACGCAGAAATGGAGCCCACGCAGACACATGGAAGGATTGCGCAGGAGGGTAAATTACACGTGGCAAGAGGGGAATCATGCAGAAGGAGGTGAGCTTAGGGATTGCGAGAGGCAGAGGCTATAAAATAGATAGGAGCCCCCTCATTTTGATTCATTCAGTTATGTGCATTTTGAGCTAGTCGTTTCGACTCCTGAGCACGCTGGCTGTTTAGCTAGTCTGCAACACTATTTAGTGCATCGAGTGTCTCCGTTTGGAGATCTCACCCTTAGCCCTGGGGGACTTCGAGTGCCTGCTCGGGCAAGGTACTGCTTTTGGTGTTTCAGCGGTAGTTTCATCAGCATTCTAGCAGTAGTTTTGCTAGCGTTTTGGATGACTGCGCAACACTGGGAGAGGGACGTAATTCATTCTAGTAGCTGTTGGGGATTGGGGTTTGCAGGAGGATTTATGCCGTGTGAGTGAGCAGGGGACCTGCCCTTGCCTATTGGTGGATTTTGGCAGAGTTTCTAGGTGGAGTTCCAGGCAGGATTTAGAGGGGTTTTTACAGGTAGCGTAGAGCCTTGGAGGAACTGCGCAGATCCTCAGGGGGGTTATTTTCGGGGGTCGACCATACTCGGAAAGCTTTCTAGGTTTTTCTGGGTTTCTTGAGTAGAGCCCGAATCCAGAGTTTCAACTTATTCTGAGGAGGGGAGCAGCCCCAAATCATCAGTTGTTTCCTAGTAGCAGCAGCAGCACTCACGCAGAAAGGCCATTCATTGTTATTCTGGGAGTATTTCTTCACTTGCCTTGTGCAAGTTGAGATGCCATCTGTCTGATCACCTCTTGTACTCATTTTATTGCTCAGAATAATAAAATGGATTAGCATTTTCTCGCTGCATTTCTTGTATCTGCTTATATTTCCGGTTTACATTGTTATATGCTGTTCCATTGTTATTTTATCATTTTGGGTTATTATATCATTGCACATATTTGGTTGGAGTTCATTTTGTTGAGGTTTGTGGTTTATTCCGGGTTAGGAATATTACATATTTAGGGAAGAATAATACTATACTTTTGGGGATGAGATGGTATTTGATGATAATGAGTTATATGACACCTTGCAAAGTGTGCAACGAATGAACTTCAATCTTTGACACACATCAATTTTATTTATTTATTGATGATGTAAAGGTCTCCATCATATTCACTTAATGGTTCTCATGATCCACGCGATGGTTCTCAACAAGACCACGTTCTGGTGATAATAAATCTCTTCAAGAACTAGTTGCCCAACATCTAGACAAAGCAAAAAACAGACCAAACAATATTGGTGGCTTGTTTGGATAAACTTTGAATTTTCTTTGGATGGAACTCCTATCCTCTTGATGCCAAATGTGTCAAACTAGATCTTAGATCTTGTATGTGGCTTTGTAGTGCTCACCATACCATAAATCAAATCTTAGTACAATCAAAATATTAAAAAAATCTCTCATTTTCAGGACATCTTCACTAGCCATGGCTCTGACATTTTCATCATCTCCCATAACCTCACTCTGAAACCAAGTTAAGAATTAGCATGAGTAGGACGAAACAAGCAAATGGGCAGAAATGCCTTAATGCTGTTGCATTACACATTGCATTGATCACAAGATATGAATTTATGAAACATCAATTTGACCTTCTAGACCTAGATCTAGATCTCACTGACAACTCATCGGTAGATCATGACAACACCTCATCAAGATAAGGATTATAACTCATGGGAATGTGGTCTAGGACTTTGTGATTGTCTAGGGATTTACAATTTAACATTCCCCCTCAATCACAAGTTTGAATAATTGTGCAAAATTTTTACCAATAACTTTTGTCATATTCAATCTGAAACTGTTGAACTGAGCTTCGATGAAGATATGCTTGAAAAACCTCCAATATCTAAATATCTGGAAGTGAACAACTGTTGTGTTGGAACATTTCCATTGAATAATTGAAATGATTGTAGATTTTTTGTTGAGGAGACCAATCGCTGTGATGGAATTCCCAATTGTCGACTGAATGTTGATTCAAATTTGATTGATAAGGCTTCGAAACTTGAAATGGGATATTTGATATAAGCTAGGGAATAGATTCTTTAGGTGGTGGCTTTATTGGTCGAAACCTCATTAGAAAATTTTGAGGTCTAAAATGGGCCTCCTAAGGAATATTATAAAATAATAGTAGAAATAATAAAACAAGCTTAGATTACATCATCAAAATTTAGAGGGAAAAAACAAAAAAACTATTTTTTCAACCTGTATTTTCTACTTTCCTCCCTATGATTGTACTCAAATTTCGAGTAGGAGCACTCGTTGGATGAAAAAATTAATTCCTCATCCAAGAAGTATCCATGTTGCATACTTTCGATGGACCCTACTACACGAAAAATGAGAAATACCTGAAAAATGTGATTGCGATCACATTTTTCATGTATTTAATCACATTTTTTTCATGTATTTCTCATTTCTTTTGTAGCAGGGTCCATTGAAAGTATGCAACGTGGGTACTCCTTGGATGAGGAATTAAATTCTGCATCCAACAAGTGCTCCCGCTCGAAATTTGAGTAAACCTAGAGGGAGATAAGTTGAAAATAAAAGTTGGAAGAGTAATTTTTATTTTTTAATCTTTAATTTTTAGTATTTTACTTTTTAACTCCAAAAATGGTGAATCATCCCCCATGGTTGACATCATCATCTTGAATCCTATTGGTTCTTATAAAATTGATTTTGGTTGTACATTTTTGTTTTGAGGACCATTTTAGACCTCAAAATTTCTCTAAGGTACTCTGGGATTCACAGGTCCCAAAAACAAAACCTTTCTCTGATAACATGTTAAGAATTAACATGAGCAAGAAAAGGCAATCAAATGGGTTGGAAAGGACTTAATTCCATTGTATTACACATTGTATTAGTCCTAGGGTATGGATTTATAATTCATCGATTTGACCTTTTAGATCTTCTATATCTAGATCTAGATCTCAATGACAACTCATCAGTGGATAATGACAACAACTCATGATGATGAGGATTACAACTCATGACAATATGATCTCGAACTTTGTGATTGTCTAGGGACTTAGTCTAATAGTACAAGGCACTGAATGAAACATTCATTGGTGTGAAGCTGGAGGTGTGTTGATTATGTGTCTTTGGTTATACAGTGTATATGCATGTACCATAAGAGAAGAGGACCGAGATGGAGCACTCCAACATGAAGGGCATGTTTGTGGGATACAATGAAACTTTGGAGGCTTACAAGATTTTCATTCTAGCACAACTGAGGATTGTCATGAGCCAAGATGTGAAGTCCAAAAAGGATCTTGCATTTAGGAAGTCACATGAGATCCTACCAATGATAGAGGATGAGGAGCATGATGCTTTGAATGTTGAGTCTGTATCAATAGCTTCCAATTCAGTAAGTCAACCTTTAGATGAGGAGAAAGAGAGATCAAATCCTTCTAGTTCTTTGAGGAGACCTCGATGGTTCGAGTAAACATTAAGGGATGCTCAAGAGCATGTGGAGTGTCCTAGGAGTGCAATCAGGGAGAGTATGCTTCCCAAGAAGTTTTCGAACTATATGGCACTAATAAGTTGCATCATTGAAGAAGCAACAAACCAACAGGTTTGGAGTAATGCCATGGTGGAGGATGATGTGTGGGATATTGTGCCAAGACCGGAGGGAAAACCAGTCCTAGGCGGCTCTTCAAAGAGTTCTTTCCTTGTTAAGGAGTGTTGATGTTTGTAGCATCAGATAGGAACTTCCGCACAAGTCTCGTGTTGGCCTTGTGCGAGTCACCCAAAAAGGTCCTTGTGCGAGTCGTCCAAAAAGGTCCTTTTTATTTTGTAATTCACTTTAATTAAAGTTAATTATTAAAGTGAAGAGTCATTTATTAATGAGTTGATTAATGTTTAATTAATGTCTAATAAAATGTGAAGTATTTACTCTAATGATTTAGATGTAATCTCCACTATCTATTGCAATTTAATCTCAACCATGAATCTCATTGAGAATTTAGTGTTATGGAGACTTGGTCATCAACTCAATGCTATAAAGAAAGACAAAGTTCAAGGAAAAAGACATAGAGAGTGTTAGAAAAACACAAGTGAGAGACTGCTAAAGGATTTTCACTTATTGTGCAAGTCCAAAGGATAAAAGTGGAAATGGTGTGAGTAGCAAAGGATATTCACTGGGATTTTAGAAATTGAAGGGGCCATACACTATAGTTGTAGAGGCAAGTTCAAGAGGTTGTACAATCCAATAAAAGAGAAGGGCGGCCATACAAATTTATGGGACATATTTTAGCAACAATGCGAGAGTTTTTACAATAGATTTTGGTGGGGCTATATAGGCTATATGGTGCACCACAATAGCCTGGTTTTGCTATAATTTTTTCTTCTTTTCATAGTGGGTTATTTTCTTAGTTTGAGAGTCCTTGTAAGCTTGGAGTGATTTTAATGAAAAGCTAATATTGGAAGTGTATAAATTTCTGTGTGTATTTTGGAGATTGGCTTCATATAGCTTTTGCTGATTTTTTAATTTCTAGTTAAATTTACAACGAATATATTTTATTCTATGAAATGAAGAATTCAATATAAATTAATTTTTAAGAAAGAAAATAAGAAAGAATTCATTTACCTAGGTTATTGGAATAGAGATTTTCACACTTTGGGCTCACTCAAGACCTCTTGGAGAGTGATAACATTACCGAGAATAACTTTGTCCTTAATAAAACTAGTTTTCCCGGACCAACTATTTGGGAAATTAATAATATAATCCTCCTAGCTAATACTTTGGCATGATTTGTAGGAGATACAAACGAGAGTGATTATAATTTTTTTCACACTATGCTTCAAGTGTGGTGAAGAACACATTTTTGCATGATTATATTTGACTACTGTATTTGCAAATTTATTTATCTTGCCAATGTTTCCTTTTCTAGTCTTTTTGTGATATGGGTTTTCCATAGGAGAAACAAGAAGTTCCTAAATCATTGCTCCCCCATATTCCTCAACTTTTGTTTCAAATTTCTTTTCTCCACCTCTTTTACTTTAATTTCTTCCACAACCCCTCCATTTGTTTGTTATGTGACATGCAGTCATCTTGCTTTTTATTTTTCTTCATATATTTTATGTTTGCTTTAGTTGTGAATGCACGTTCCAAACTTTCTTGTTTGCTTTTAATTTCTATTTTGCTAACTGCAACATTCTGGTTAATTTATCCATTTTTGATATGTGATATTCTTTTAGAAACTTCAATTCTTGTCACAAGCATAACAAACTTTGGATGTCACATTGTTGAAGGCAACAATCATTGACATCTCTTTTTTAATGTCTTCTCCTATGGCATTCAATTGATTAGCCATATCAAATTTTGTCAAATATTCTTCCACATTGTCATTTTCAACTATCTTCAAGTTGTTAAATCTGTTATTGAGATATATAATTCATGACACACTAGTGGGATCATACTTGGCTTTTAAAAGTTCCCATGCATTTTGAGAAGTTGTGGGCTTCTTAATGTAGGGGAATGTTGTGTGTACAATTGACATATCGATGATAAGATGGACCTCATTCTTTGATCAATAACTTCTTTTTCTTGTTAGCATCCATCAATTGTTCTTCGTGTTTCCATTTACAATTTTTTCATAAACTCACAATTATCTTCATTCATAAGCAAAGCTGAGGTTTCTTCTATGGCTTTGAGGCCTGGTGTTTGTGGTTCTTTAGAGGGTTTAGGTATTGGAGGAGGTGGTTCTTGAGATGGTGGCATAGGTTCAAGGGTAGGTGGCATGGTGTAGGGGCACAAGTGGAGGTTGTGGTAGTCGAGGCTCTAGTGGTTTAGGTGTAGGTGTAGGTGGTAGTGTTGCTCAATTTTTTAGTTAGGTGATTTAGTCATTAGTTCTTAGTACTTCCTTCTTGAGAGGGTAACTTGGTGTGCCTTGGGTTTCCGATCTTGATGGTTAAGGGACTATTTTCCATCAAAGGCATAGTATGGAGATTGAATAGGTTGGCAACTTGAGTCTCATAAGTAGAGGGAATATTCCTCTCTAGTTGATGTACACGAGTGACTAGTGCTTCGAGTCCACAACAAGAAATGGAATACTACAAGGATGTGATAATTTAGTCATTGAATTGTTGATTTCTCAAGGGTTTTGATATTGCCAATTACTATAGTAGTTTAGGATTTCATCTCCTATTGAAATGGGGCTCTCCCTATTGTCTTGGAATGTGCGAGGGATGATGATTCCTAGTGACAAAGAATTTGGTAGAAGGGTGTTGCAATCATTTTGTTGAAATGTGGTTTTCCTACAAGTTGTGAATTTAGTTGGATTTGAGCTTCAAAATTGGATGAACTATTGTTGGAATGGACATTTTTTGGATTCAAATCATTCCGATGGCAGTGGAGGGTTTGTGATTGCCCTTTCTTCTTCCTATAAGGTTTTGTGATTGCTTTTGGGGTAGATCACGAGGATAGATGTGCTTGGGCCACTCTAATGATCCAAGATTGGGCCCTTGGTTTTGGTGCAATGTATGCCCCCAGTCTCAATGTTGAAAAGGGCTTGCCTTTGGGATTGGATGGCCTCCTCTCTTTCAAATTGCAGTGGATTATGGGTGGGAATTTTAATATGGTGGAGTGGGATAGGGATTGAAGTGATGGCAAAGGCTCAATGATTAGTGGTTTTGGAGAAATAGGCTTGGTTTCAATGGAAGGTAGTTGTACATATCTTTGATCCTAGTTAGATATAGAAGGGTCTTAACTATGGAGGTTGCTTCACCTCGTCCTACTATAGGTTGGGATAGAATAACATTTATGCTTGATTGGACCACTTTTATGGACCTTGAAAGGAGATGGCCTTCTTTGGCAAATTTTGCCTAATGATTTTGCTGATAAATGTGATTGGGTTGGATCATCTCTTGTCCTAGACCATACTCTCTTGGTCACTTTGTTGATGCGACGTTGTCTTTAGTTTTCAATTTGAATGTTTCACATGTAGACGTAGAGTTATTTCGAGCCGTTGTTCATTGGGTGGGGATTCCTTCTCCGTGGCAACGAATCGTGCAAGGGTAGATCCTTTGGTGGAAGGTTGTTGTTGGTTGTAGGGTGGGTTTCATGAGAGGATGGGGCCAGATGATGGCTTGTAGGAGGAGAAAGGAGTTGCATGTGTCTTGGTAAAAATTGGAGGAGGCCCACACCTTTCTCGAGGAGGATATTCATTATGCCATTCTTCGAGAGGAGTTTATGAAATTGGAAATGCTGGTGAGGAGGGAAGAGGACTATACAATGCTAGGTTCATTATTATCTCTAGTGGATTAGGAGGGATGAGGGATAAAAGTTTTATTTTGACTATTGGTCTTCGGCGACTAGATGACTCTCTAGTAGAGGATAAATTGGATGTTGATGGTATGTGTATATCTAATTTTCAATCTAGTTTTAATGCTTATGATATGATGGATAGTGTGCTAGCTACTCAAGATGCTTATTGCAAAGTTGTCCCTTGCAAAGTTTCCAATGGTGATGGGGTTACATTGGATAAAGACTCTTCAAAGGGTGAGCTTTTCGCTACTTTGACCTTCATATAAAATGGAAATTTCCCTAGGCTTGATGGTTTTCCTTGCGAGTTTTGTAAGGCGATGTGGGACTTCTTAGGTGATGATTAATGTAGTCTGGCTTTCGAGGTCTTTGCATCTAGTCATTGGTCTAAGTTTCTCAATCAGGGGTTAATTATGCTCATCCTTAAAAGTGTAGTGAGAGGTAACATTGGGGGTTGGCAACAATGTATTTAAACTTGAACTTAGATTCAAAATTGGTCATGGGTCAACTAGAACTCAAGCCCAAACTCATATTGATTTGATTTCAATGATTCAATTTACTAAAAAATAGACATTTTTTTTAAAATTTTAATGAAAAATATACATTTTAAAGATTCCAACCCATGATTCCAAAAAAATATGGAACTTTGAACGAAAACATTATGAATAAATGAGCAATAAAAAAAGAAGTAACAAGCAATGTTCCACCATCACTTATTTTGTAAGCTCATCATTAATATCACAATTTGCCTCTTGTCTAACCTTTGCCTCTACCTCGATCCTCTAGGGAAGTAAGTCAACACCACCCAATTTTGATGAAACTACCTAATTTGATTCTTATACATTTTAATATGGTAGAAAAAGCTTAACATGCCTAATCAATGATTTTGGTTTGAGTGAAGGATACATGTTCGCTAAGGCCATGAAAGAGGATTTTAATAATCAATATTGCCAACGTTGAAGTAGATGAAGGGCTTGGTGCTCTTGATTAAATGCCAATCCATACCGTCATGCGTAATACAATCCAATGAAAATGTTGCAATCCTACCAAATCTTGAAATCTTGAAAACTTCTAAGCCCGTTGAATTTTGAATGGGATATGAAATTCTAATTTCTCTATATGAAGTTCGATGAGGTTGGAACCACTCTCAAACATCTTGAAACAATCAATAGTAATGTTAAAAATTTAAGTAAACGCTATTACTTTAAGAATGTAACATTACCATCAATTGCCAATGTTTTTCGTGAAACCATTTTTTAAAGAAAAAATGAATATTAAATGTTGGTTGGGTTCGTGCCTACTTGGCGGAATTGGTATAGACTCAATAGAGTAGGACTAGTTTGGTGCTAAACCAACCGAGTCATGCTGTTTGGTACCAAACTGGGCCTCTGAGCCAAGAAATTGGTTGAGTTAATATGGTTGTTGATCAACTCGACTTGGACTTCATCCACTTTTCAAGATTATAATTGGTGGTTGTTTACCTTCCTCATGATCTCTTACAAAATCATGGCTAAGGCCTTCGCTTTGAGTATTCAATTAATTGCTTGGTATTTGGTTTGACCAAAGTAGACAAGTTTTGGGTAGGGGAGGTACATATTAAATATTGTGGTTTCAACTTGGAAGGTATGAAGTGGACCCTGCATACTGGTCAATAATGCTTTATGTTGAAGATTGGCTTTGACAAGGCTTATGATAGGGTTGATTGGTTCGTTATGTTAGAGATGTTGTCTTGCTTGGGATTTGGTTTACGGTGTGTGTCAATGGTGAATACTCTTTTCACCAATGCTTTGGCCTTTGTTTCAGTTAACAATTCCTTATCTTTGTGTATTCCTCTTAATTGGTCTATTCATTAGGATTGCCCTTTATACTTCATTTTTATGTATTCATTCTAGATGCCTCGAAATATCTCAATGGAGGTCACACATTTTAGAGGACAGGCTAGTGTTATTTTTCTCCTTGATGCATTAGAGATGGTTAATAATTATTTCATAAGCGATTCTCTCCTCTTTATCCATGTTGATCATGAATCCTTTAATAAGGCTCTTTTGTTCTTTGATATTTTTTGTTCTACTTCAGGCATTGCGATTAGTGGTCATATAATTGATTACTAGAATCTTGGTTTGGGTTCCACTCTTGAGTGGATTTGGGTCACCTAATTCCATTTGTTCTGTAGCTATTATCAAATATCAATGTATCCCCTTCGGGATTGGGTTGTCTCTGGTTTTTATGTAGGATTGGTGCCTAGAAAGGTTGTAGTGTAAGTTAGATATTTATCAATATAAGAACATTGTCTTTGAAAGGAAATTGACTATGGTTTGGTTGCATCTCAAGCCTCAGACAGGGGACATGTTTCTTGTTGGTGCCCCAACCAAACCTAGCTTTAGTGGCTTGAGTAGCTATTGCAGACTTATTTATGGTTGAAGTCCAGTGGTGAGCACGACCTGCCTCTTGTTCCTTGTGATTTCCAAGGCATAAAAGTGAACATATTTGGAAAGGTAGTTAATGATCATAATGACGACTAATTTATTTCCTTCTTTAGGTAATTTGACAATAAAAGCCATGGAAATGGTAGTGCAAATTGTTGCAAGGATAGGTAAAGGCTATAATGTTCCTGCGCCTTCACCATTCAACCCTTGTTCCTCTAGCATGTGTCACATTCTACCACAAAGACTTCGATATTTTTCTTCATGCCTTCCCAGAAGAACAAATGCTTAATCCATTCATATGTTTTTTGAAACCATGGGTCAGCTATTGTGGGAGAGAAATGTAATTCAATCAATAAACTTATTGAATGTTCAATTAACAAAGTTATCGACTTAAATGAGAAATGTCACCTCAAAATGACAGCGCTAGCTCAAAAAACTCATTTTTTTGGTGAAAAACACCAAAATCAATTCTCATTTCAACAAGTGGCACTACTAGTAGCACTTGTTTTTTGTAGGGTGGTTAATATTGTGACTTGCTTGGAATCACAACCTTGGCAATCAATACCAAATCTAAAAATTGACTTTCAAATTAAAAAAATGATGCTACTAGTAGCACCAAACTTATTTTTGGGGACAAATCAATTTGTTTTGAAATTGTGGCCTAGACCATTGATACATGATAAATAAAATATCTAAAATTGACTCTAATCCAAATTCATTTATTTATTAATTAAATTATTATTTTTAAATAATTTACATTAAAAATTCAAATAAATTCAGAAGAAAAACTCCATAAACAATATGAAAAAGAAAATAAAGGAAAATAAAATTTGAAAAAAGTAAAAGTAAAAGACACCCTTTCATTAAAAAATTTGCAATACACATTTTTTTTTGTGAAAAAATTAAGATGAGAATAAAAGTTTAAAAAAGGAGAATTTAAATAAAAATTAAAAAAAGTATCGAGTTAAAATAACAATTAAATGGTAGCTAGTACATGCTGCTTAGTTTAAATATAGCTAAATTAAATTAAGAAAGAATGAAGATTTCCTCATCGATAGATGGATAAAGTGGGAATGGTACTACCCTTTTTGTAAGGTTTTAAAATTTCAATGAATCATATTTTCCCATAGAAACCAAATGTCTTTATCAATGATGTTGGGCCATGAGAAGATGTCTTCTCTATGAAGTGAAAAGTTGGAAAAAATAATTTTGTATATGATTTGGTTTTCTAATTTTGTTTTGATTTTGATTTAATTTTTTAATATATATATATATAATTGATAAAAAAAATAATAATTCCATTGTAACTATACCAAATTCCAAGAATCATGCCATGATTATTGTAACTACGAAGTTATTGCATACAATTTCTATTATAGTAACTATATCACATGGCATTATATTATGAAAAAGTTGCTCCAGCCATCATTTACACAACTTTCATAAGATCCTAAAAATTAGTAACTATATATTAAAAAAACTACAACTGTACACATGTAATTATTACAAAATAAGAGGTTGATTAAGATAATTTAAATATTAACAAAAGATAATAAATTCAATTTGTAATGTTAAATCATACATAAGCTTACACAACTTTCATAAGATCCTAAAAATTAGTAACTATATATTAAAAAAACTACTATTGTACACATGTAATTATTACAAAATAAGAGGTCGATTAAGATAATTAAAATATTAACAAAAGATAATAAATTCAATTTGTAATGTTAAATCATAGATAAGCTGCAATTTCTTTTGGTCTAATAAAAGGTCAAACAAAAAATCCAATGTCTTATACACTGTCGTGATGGAGATATAATAATAATAATAATTTTTTTTTTTTTAAATGTTAAATAAAAATAAAAATGACAAAATTTAAGCTTTGCAATGAAAAGAGCCAAAATTAAAAAAAAGGAAACAAAGTTAAAAGCCCAATGCCTTATTCATTGTCTTGATGGAGATATATATATATATATATATAATAATATAAAATAAAAAAATGACAAATTTAAGCTTTCCCAATGGAAAAAGCCAAAATTAAAAAAGAAAGAAGGTAAACAAAGTAAAGCCCCAAAAAAAATCAAATAATACAATGTATATATATTATTATATTTAAAAAAAAATAAAAATGACAAAATTTAAGCTTCCCAATGAAAAAGCCAAAATTAAAAAGAAGAAGGTAAACAAAGTAAAAGCCCAAAAAAAAATCAAATAAAACATTGTATTACAAATATAATTAACAAACATTTTTATTTAACAAATTAAAAAAAATTAATAATATTGTTTTAAGCTAGATTACGTTAATTTAACTATCTAAAATTATATCACACTACACATCATATGTGTTTAGTTGGTCAACGATTTGAGAAACTTGACTAACCACAAAAAATTAAGTTGTCTATCCATATTGTCTGTAATAGATTATGAGTTAACACATTGCCAACTATATCATAACTAACTACAAACTATCTAAGCTTCCTATCCCTATGATAGTTGATATGCCCTAGTTGGTTAAGACAAACAAACAACAAATATAATCGTGATAAACTAATATATGATGTGGAGATTGTCACTAGTGATTATCTTGAGCCCTGAGGCTTATATAGGCTGCAGTTGAGAGGTCTAGGGCTTGAGAAGAAGAGGTTGGTAATCTGGCCTTGTTATCCTTTAGCTGGAGCAACATCTCATCCAATTGAAGTAGAACCTCCTCTTTTGCCTCATCCCTATCATGAAGAGTCTTTTCTATCATTATTTTGGTATGCTAGTACAATTAAACAAATTTTCCAACAATTATTGTCCCTAGCCCTTGAGTTGCCTACTTTTGGCACTCAATTTCCAATTTTGTCATTAACGTCCTAGTCATACATCGCTCTATGAGCAAGCTAGATCTCATACTTAGCATTGGAGATATGCTCACATATATTGGGAGGTATATGTTCCCAATATATATTAGTAGCCTCTTGTGTTACCCCTTCAACTCTCGAACCATAAGGCCTTCTTTGGCCTCTTGGCACCTCTTCGTTGACTACCACATCTATCACCACTACCCCTTCTCTTTGTCATGACTTCCAGACACAAGATTACAAACAAGTAGGGGACAAAATCTTAGAAAGGATAAAGGGAAGTCATGACAGTCAAGCACTATTGGTCAAAGGAGAAGCCATGAAAGTAATGAAGGTGAGAACAAAAACTAAAAGGTGGGATACTGTAACAAGGTATGGAGACAAACGTGGAACCACTGGGACTTTTGAGCAAAAAAAAGGGAATTTTTTAGGAGCAAAGCTATAACCCATGGACCCAAATTGATCTTGACAGGGTCCTCTGGCCCCTGGAATAGCATGCATGGACTTCTTAAGCGAAAAAAAAGATTTCACAGACTTATCAACTAGAGTTATCGAGCTGTTTATAGAGACTGTGACAAACAAAGAGCACATTGAATCTTATATGATTGGAGAGCAGGCCAAGAGATTGACCATACCTAGAAAACCACAATCGATCTCATATACCAAGAGTAACAATCCTTTGTAATCACCAATGCTTGATTATCATGGTGGATTGTGAATCCATAATGGCATTGCTATGTAATATATGCTCCACTAGTGGATCCATATAGCAAGGATGTATTATGTAGTGCAATTGTACTAGGCATGAGAGCTAGATCACCCTTCCCTTGCGCAAACATTATTACCATTACCTGTGTTTGCTGCCACCCCTTTGGAGATGTGCTTCAATAGCATTTACAAAGCCCCATCTGTACCTTTTTGTTTCATACAAGAGGCGAAGATTGTTCATAGGGTATTGATCCCATCAAAGTATCCCTACTTAGGGAAAACAAAAAACAAATATTAAAAACAAACAAAAAAAATTAAAAACATTGAAAAAAACAAAATTAACCAATACACCCTCCCCTTGATATGTTGTTAATTTTGTTTTTTTGGCAAGGATTTTAAAAATATCAAATCAATTTTGAATATTTGTGTTGTTAATTTTTTTAATGAAAGTGTGCCTTTTTTTCCTTAAATTTTTTCCCCATTTTCTTGTTAGTTTTTTTATGTAAATTATTTAAAAAATTTTTAATTTAATTAATAAATAAGTTTTGAATTTGGATTTAAGGGTAGATTTTAGGTATTTTATTTATTAGAGTACCAATCACGATTTCAAAAAAATCACGATTTTGACCCTAAAGTGTTATTGGTAGCATCACTTTTGATTTGAGGGTTTGGTATCGGCTACCAAGGCGATGATTGCAAACCATTGGCAATTTTAACCACCCCACAAAAAAAGCGCCCCACTTTTTGAAACAACGACAAACATGGCTACTAAATGTGACCTCTAAGAAAACAAGAACTCTGGAGTGTTCTCATTAGGTTGGTAACTTTTGTTACTTTTGGTCCAAAAGGTTATGCTCTTTATCCCACAATGCATCATTCTACCAAGTCTAGCCTTGATCTGTATGTGGAGTTATTGGAGAAGTTAAACGATCCAAGCATCTAGCAACCATTCTTGACATATCTCCTCTATCTAATTAGGCATTGCTAAAGATCAAACAAATAGGGAGCTTTCCTCCTCATAGTCCCTAGATAAAGCATTTCCCACCACATTCTCCTTTCCCTTTTAGTAGATCATTGCATAACCATAGCCTAACATTTTTGTGACACATTTGCTCGTGTGGTGAGGACAACCTTTGTTCCAAGAAGTATTTCAGACTATGACTATCTCAATTTGGAAACGATACCCAATCAATTAAGGACACCATGTATCAATTGTGTGAAGAATAACCCTCATTTCCTTTTCATAGGTCGTTTTGAGTGTTTTTATTAGGCAACTGTTTACTAGTGAAGGCTGGGGGACATCCTTTTTGCATTAACATTTCCCAATAGCTTTTCTTGATGCACCACATTTCAATATGAAAATCTTATTGAACTCTTTAAATCCTATAAGCCATGTTCTACAATGTCATTCTTGTTGAAGGCATTTATTTTTGTTCTACGCAAACTCTCTACAATAATCACACAAACTTTTGAGAGTCCTTGGGTGAGTTTAGTCTTTCATTGCCTTGGTTTTTTAAGGATCAATGCCTATGCCATCCTCGTTGGCAATGCATCCTAATTATTCCATTTTGAGGCACCAAAAGCACATTTAAAACATTTGATGAACAATTGGTGGTTGCAAAGGATTTGTAAGGCTTGATCCACATGTGTCACATGTGTCTCTCGAGTTTTGTTGTATCAAGATATCATCAAAAAAGAAATGGGCAAAATGGCACAAAATGGGTTAGAAGATTTTTTTCACGAGGCTTTGAAAAGTGGAAGGTGTATTGCTAAGCTAAAAAGGCATCACTAGGAATTCACAATTGCTTTCCTATGTGCAGAAAACCATTTTAGGACTATTTTCTTTATTCTAAGTTGGTGATAACCCAAACAGAGATCATGTCTAGCGAAGCATTATGCTTTGTGTAGGTCATCCAAAAGGTTGTCAATGATTGGGATGGGAAATTTATCTTTGGCTATCAATTTGTTAAGAGCACAAAAGTTGAGGCATATGCCTTAATCACCTCCTTTTTTGAAACCATGATTATTGCATAGGAATAAGGGTTAGTACTAGGACAAATCAGACATGTTGCCATCAGTTCATGAATGATCTTTTCTCTCTCATTTTTCTATGCAAAAGGATTGCGATATGAGCACATATTAGGCGGTTGGCTACTTGTAATCAGTGGGATACTATGATAATGCTCACAGCATGAGGGTGGGAGTCCATGGGGTAGTTCGAAATCTTGTTGGTGTTTGTCTAAAACCAATTGCAAGTTATGATGAACTGATGGGGAAGCGTCCTCCATGATATGGATGTCATAGAATTGCGTAATAATGCCTAAATGATCCTTCTTTAGGAGTTTTTCCATACAATGAGAATTGACTATTTTTGGAGAACCCACTTTGAGACCATTGAGAGTGTACTAATGCTCGCCCTTCTTGAAACTCATGTATAATTCTAGGAAATCTATGGTTAATGTTCTCAACTATTTTCCACCCAAAATGAGATCACAACCTCCCATTTCAATGGTGAACATGTGAGTCTTATAAAAATAATGATGCATTTTGAAGTTCACATTGTCACACATGCCACTACATTTCATAGATTGCCCACTTTTGCAATTATAATTTGAAAGTTATTTACCATATGGATATAATAATGTGTTTCTTTTACGATGTGGTAATGAATGAAATTATGGGTGTTGCTGCTTCTATTAATATAATCACCTTTGTGTGCTTGATATAGCCAACTAACTTTAATATTTGAGGAGCTAAAATGTCAATCAAGGCATGGAGGGAGGTTTGGGGTTCTTCACAATAATAGCTTTGGGGCAGGAATGTCCTTTGTAGGAGGTGTGATTTCCTTTGGAGTGAACCATTTGGCTTCATCATTAAAATTTTTCTTGGAGATAGCCATAAATAATTTTTGTTCCTTACATTTATGCTTAGGGAAATGTTTTTCATCACAATTATAGTAGAGACCTTTGAATTGCTATTCCACCATTTCAACATGCCTCAACTTTTGGACCTTAAGGGGTGGATCAGGGTGTTGAGAAGGTACAAAGTTTTGGGATGGTTGTGGAAAAACGTTGGGCTGTTTGGACTTCACATATGTCACAATGTGTGCATAAGAAATTCAGTAAGAGACCTCCAACTAGGGAGTGATGTGAATCATTTCAATGTGGGCTTTAACTTCCTCCTTGAGACCTCTAACAAAACATTGCTTCAAAAATTCATCAATGGAATTTTTTGTCCATATTGCATTGTGCTCAAAAGCATCAATGTATTCTTTTGTTGTTCTTGCTTGATGTAATTTGGTAATGGTTCCACAAAATTATTATCCTTTTCAAAGCAAGCAAAAAGGGATTTCACAAACTACTTCCATGTAATGTATCCGTGATATGATTTCTTATGCCATTGCCACAATTACTGGCATTTCCAATCCATATATAAAACTCCCATTCTAAGTTTCAATAAGTTATTCTGTATAGCTTGGAGGGAAAAGTAGTGTTCCATTTGATTACCCATCTGGTTGGATTGAACCCATCAAACATATTGAGACTTACCTTGGGTAACCGATGCAGCATATGAAGGGAATTGTTGAGAAAGGGGCCATAGTTGTGAGAATCTTTTTTCACCATCATCATGCTTATCCTTTAGCTTCTCAAGTTTATCAAAACAAAGTGTGAGTTACCCATTGATGGTAGTCATGTGGTTTCGAGGTTAGTCTTTGGTTGTATTGATTGTTTATATGAGGGACTTTATTGCTAGCATTATGCCATTCTTTTTATCTTCCATCACTAACATGTTTGTAGTGTGAGTCGTGGGACCAAAAGAAGGGTTATCTGGGAAGTAGACCAATGCCATTAATGTTGCAAGAGGATGTTGTTGAGATAGGCCATTGGTAAACTTTGGCTTTGGCTTGGGCGCACAAGGTTTACCTAAAGGGTTACCCAAGAGGTATATCAACACGATCAATATTGTGAGAGTAGTCTTTTGAGATAGGTCTCCAACAATGGTTTAGTTTGATGGGGGATTTTGGTTTTTTCCCAGGTATTTACTTTAGCCTAAGGAAATATTCAAATTCATGATATTCCAAGTTATGTAGGAATTTCGTTGCTAGGTGCGATAGCTTTCTAATACACCTTTTACAGTTTCCGATAATAGTGCCCAGTTGGTCTTTGAGTGCATTAATGAGAATAAATTGCACCCTTGGTTGTACCACATAATTCCTTGGTATGCAGAATTGATATCCTTGAATATTGTGTTTGGTGCAGCATAGCAACAACTTAAACATGGATCTAGGTGTGCCCAGACTAATGGGTACATGGAAGATTGAATTTTCAGATGGATTTTGTTTAAGTGATACTGCTCACCAAGTACTAATGAAGGCGTACAAGGGTGTCCTACGAGGGGATTCCACTTGTATTCTTTGCATGTATGCTTTTTCGCTGGCTTTTACCTGGTTGAATGATAAATTGTGTTTAAAGATGTCAAAACATGTTTGTAATCTTGTTCTGTAAAAATTGAGTTTGTGTTAGTAAAAAAAATGCTTTTCACACCACTCGGAAGATGCCTTGATATTTCAAATAAGATGCCTTGATATTTCAAATAGAAAATAGAAAAGTCAGAGAAATATTGACAAAAATATAATTTTGCAAAGTCAATAAAATGGAACCAAAGTATTGAATAAGTGGATTTCTCTATGACCACGCTAAAGGATTCTCTTTCCTACATGACACTCTTGGTACTTGCTTAATTATTGACTTTCTTTCTTCATAAGCTTACTTGCTAGCAAAATTAAAACAATTTTTTTTTAATAAGTATATTAAAAACGAAAGTAATGTATGCTCACGTCTTCCATGTGCTTTTCCATGCCTAGTCGTTGTGTGGCCAATATGATCTACCTACTGTACAAAGCAATTTTGATCTTATTTTATTTTGAAATTTAAGTTTATATATATATATATATTTTTTTTTTTCCACATAACGAGAAAAACAAACTCTAATTATATTACCGATATATCAAAGTTTAGATAAACTGTAATTGTAATTTGCCATAGGTCAAAATAATGTATGCGATCAGCTAACACGAAATCATAGACAAAGTCTCCTAACAAGAAGCAATAACAACAAGCCACAAATATCATAAGAATTTTGTAAACAGAGCATCCATCACCGGAAGTCCATCAGAGCAAAAAATCACGGAGGCACAATGGAACCAGAGTACCACTGTCAAAAAACCTGCCAGCAGCTCGTGTTGATGTGGGCGTAGGATACATAAATAGGCCCATGACAAGATCCCCTGCCGCATCAATAATGGATATCAGTCCCCCGGTCGTCGCTTGCCGCATCAATGAATGGATCATCCGTCACCCAGTTGTCCCCTGCCGCATCAATGAATGGATCATCAGTCACCCAATAGGAAACTAACCGGTTTCCAGAATCTGTCTCGAACGTAATGTAATGAAGGCCAATATGGCTATGTACAGAGTGATTTTAATTTTCTTTCTCAAGTTGAAACTTAAATATGTCGGAAGCAATTTTAATTTTCTCATGAAAGATGAGATTTAAATCAGTTCGCCACCAAAACAAGCCATGCTTGCAATACAATTGCCTTTGAACATTAAAAATGAGCTTATAACTTAAAAAGAAAAAGAAAAAAGAAACAAAAAACAGTAATCCCTGAAACTGGCCAAAGTTCGAAGTCACAGCGCGACAATTCTCTCTCAAATTCTTTGCGTTTTACCTTTCCCGTATGTTAATCTCCAACTTTTCAGTCACGCTCTAAGAGTCACTTAATTTTCAGCAAAGTTCAGTCACGCTCTAAGAATTAGTTGGCTCACCCAGAAACCGCAAACCCACAAGGCCGTGGTTGTCCAGATGGAACTAATATATTTCTGTCTAGGAAGGGCCACCTACTCTCTCGATGGCCTACCTCACGCCTACGGTTACAAGTTCAACGCTCTGCAGATTTGCACGGTGAAAGGCATGTTACCGAAAATTGAGCGGTGCTCCAGCCAATATGTGCATCGGTTTTCCAAAAGTATGCGTGGATTAGTATACAAGATCGAAACAATCCCGATGATTGTGTCTTTCTAAGTTGCATGGCTTGAGCTGAGGAGGCTGCAACTAGCGAGTCTACAAAATTCACTAATCCGCCTCCACTAGTTTATTTCTACTATAACATGATAGACTCAACTGTTGATAACCTAAGATGAAAATGCAATTGATCAAGTCGCCTATCAAGAAAGTAGTTATCTCTCAATAATAAATATGACTTCAGTAACAGCGATAAAATTAAAGTAGTTAAAACATTACAACAGGCTTGGCTTGTTGGTAAAGCGGGGATGATTATATCAGCCTACCGGAGTTCAAGTCCCCTAGGTACACGTTAGCCTTACATGAGCTGAAATGGCCGCAAAAGCGGTCTGGGTGTCATGATGAAGATTGCTTGTAGCCGTAGTGCCAATGACTTTCCGCTTCAATGTTGTTCTTCTAAGGCTTTGGGTTGGATACACTTAGCTTGGAGAATTCACTAATAGTCAAAGGAAGTTATTCAAAAGAGTGGTTGTTTGTCACAAAATTGCGAACAAGATTAGCATTGGTATAAGAACCGGCTAAAAAAGTATTAAAAGCTTTGGGTTGGGATACACCTCCTTGGAGAATTACTAATAGTCAAAGGAACTATTAGGAAGTCATTCAAAACTAGAGTGGTTGTTTGTCACAAAATTACGAACAAGATTAGCATTGGTATAAGAACTGGCTAAATAAAATATTAAAATTTTAATTAAACAAAAATATGATCACATAGATTGTTGCAAATCCAAACCATTAGACATCAAAGATATGTTGGTTTAATCTTAATTTTTTTATAAAGTAATTCGAATAACTTTGATTTGGTTAGCCCCTAGGGTGTAGAGTAGTTGGCAATAGAGTATATTGTTAAGGCACTCCCTGTGATGTTGCTGGTTCAAACACCTGACTAGCTCCCGATGTTGTGCGAGTGCTGTGATGGTATGCATAGAGATTATAGTGGTAACAATTTGAATCAACCCCATGTCATACGAGTGTGAGCCTAGCCCAGTCGTTGGTTTTGCTGGTGAACAAGCACTCACACACACACACACACACTTTGATTTGGTCATTGATAGGTTTATCATTTGTGGTCTACATGTTCAAGGTAATGGGAAACCCATCGTATTTGTTGTGATGAAGCTTATTTAAGCATTGTAAAATGCTTTAAGCAACTTGGTGTTTGGTGGGTTTGGTCAAAGAAATAATAGATCTCTATTTGGATGCTAGTTTTTCGAATAAGAGTTTCCAGGGTAAATATTGACTCTATGTTCTTATCTGTGTTTATTTTGCCTATCTAATTCTGCTATTTCTCTCTCTTAGTTTTGATATTTAATATTAGAGTTAGGAAAACCTGGATTCTCTAGTAAGAGTGGTTGGATGATAGGAGCCATGGAGGGAGTAGATGGTATGTTGGTAATAAAATAGGTAGATGCTTCAAGCATCACATGCTTGGGCATACAATTGTGAGAATTTCTAGAGTTGTATTTAATAGCATGTGTATATGGGCACATGGCTGTAAGACCTATTTTGGCATGAGTACCCTAGTTTGATTACTTACAAGTGCAAAGTTAATGTTGATTTGTTTTAGCTACTTTTAGTTTTCACGGCCTATAGTTAATTTTTAGTATTAACTTTTGACTCTAGATACTAATTACCCAATCTCACTCTTCACTATGTTTGAGTAATTTTAATTTACTATTTCAAACTTCAGTGTCTACTACTTCGTATTATTTAGGTTTGTTATTGTTATCGCTCAAACTAGTAGGGGTCCTAGGAGGGGATCCTATAGAGCAACTACTAGGTCAAGGGGCAGCAATGGAGCGATAGCCCAATGTTACCTCAGCTAAGGCTCCCTTCTCTTTATGAACTTTCATCGATGGGAGGAGACCCCCTATAAGAGGAATCACAATGATGAATGGATCAATGATCAGATGAGGAGTGATTCCTAAAGCCTATTCACATGAGAGACTCAATTAAATAGCTTACTTGCTTGAGAAGCAAGGTGATGGGCACTTTGAGAAGGGCTATGAAGATACCTTGGCCTAGGGTTGGAGGATATGCCTTGACAAGGGGCTTCCTAGACTTAAGGATCCTTATGGAGAAATGGATTCCATGTAGTCCTTGTGGAATTTGAGTTATAAAGTTGTGGGACCACAAAGAACCTAGGTGGACCCAAACTAGGTCAAGGGTATGGAGTTGATCGACCAAAGAGGGGCTTGACCTAATTAGGGAAGAGAATAAGATCAAAGAACTAATTTTCTTTTGAAATTTGAATGCAATGATCCAAGTGAGGACACTAACCCAAAATCAGCCTAGGGAGAGAAATGATCCTCGAGCTAGGGCTTGCGATATCTCGGGATTCCACAGTCAGATTGTACTCAAATTTGGATTACCCCTTGCGAAGACCCCATCGCAGTTGTGGACCAATTTTCAAGGTGGTTGGATGGCTACAAAAGATTTTGTGTGATGTCCTAGGAGACCTTTTGGGTGTAGGCCTAGAATTGGGAAAAGTGAAGGAAAGAGAGGGAAATTTGACCACCAAAGGGATATGAGGATCAATACCTTATTGCTTGGGCTTAATGGAGTCAAGATACACATAAATTGAGAATTTTTGTGTGCTAAGGAGTCCTAATTGATCTTTGCTAGCCTCTTTAAGGGCGACAACTAGGTTAACATGGATTTATACTTCAAATTTACCAAAGAGATGAAGTTTCGAGGTCTTTCAACCTAAGAGGTACCTCTGGGGACATTCACCCACTCTCTTCAAGTACAACACATGCATTCAACTGCTTATTCAAGGTTCTCGGAAGAATTTTGCATTTACTTTAACCCATACAAGAATAATGATAATCATGACATGCAATAAACCAGTAAAATAACAAGAATAGCATCAAAATTTGACTTTCATGAGAGAGAGAGAGTATATCCATTCGTCAACTTCGCATTAGAAAGAAGCTCCAAAGACAATATCAAAAATCCAAACATCATAGTCCATCAAGAAAGCTCCCAAAATTTTACCCAACAAAAAGTGCGAAAATCTCTCAAGAGAGACCAATCCAATCCAAGTGATGATGAGAGAATGAATCACCTCTCATCTATTTATAGAATCTCTAATGAATTAGATTTAGATAATTTGGCCTAATTAAGTCGCAAATAATAAAATAATGTGCTATAATAACACTCTTTGGTGATAAGCCCACCAAGATAACTCAATAACATAAGAATAAGCCTCTCAAGAGGGAAAAATGATCATTATAGTGAGTTGTTGGGCCTTTGGGGAGGCCTAATGAAGGCCAAGGGGTGCATGATGTGAAAATGGACTCCAAACATAGTGGACAAGGGATTGGCCCCTTGTTTTCCAAGCAAGAACCTGTGGTGCTCCCATGTGGGTGTGGGGGCACAAGGACATCCTCATGAGTCTCCAAGTGGATCGAAAATGCCTATAGACCATCTGTAAGGGCTAGGATGACAATATAAGCCCTCCCTTTGTAGTGGGAGACATCCTCTGGACCCTGGAACATCTGTCGAGTGTATGGTGCAAGCAAGGTTGCACGAAGCGGGAGCGAAGCGGAAGCGTTTTTTGGAAGCGGGGACGCTGAAGTGTCATTTTCCAAAAATCTAGGAAGCGAAGCGTCTGCTATATATATATATTTTTATATTTTTTTTGCATTTATACTCAAAACAAACATCCCAAGTACCAAATTAATTGTAGAAGACATGAAAACATGCATATTTTTGCATAAATCAAGATAGATATGGCATCCATGATTCCATTGTAGTTACTAGTATGTACAACAATCATCTATATTCTAGCTATTACAAACATACATCAATTTTTTAAGCATATTATAAAACATAAAACATTTAAGCATATTATAAAACATAAAACATAGAGCATATTATGATTTATCTAGCAAGTGAGCAACTGTCAACATTTGTCATGTCCAAAATTCAAA
>APFE030440805.1:418267-475419 GCA_000404065.3 Pinus taeda | reverse complement strand
TTGATTCAGAATGAGCTTTTTGTTTCTTGTTTTTTTGTTGTGCAGCCTCCTCTATTTGGATGTATTTTCTTCTTTCTTTAGTTGAAATGTTTGGGCAAATTTGTACCCCCACAAGACCCTTTTTTTCATCATTGTCCAGCACCCCACAAAGATGCCTCCTCACACGAGTATATGAACCACAATATGATTTTCCTCCATGACAACCATGAGGGCACACAAATCTGTAAGATCCACCACCCTTTCCCCCGTCAAGTTTGGTCACATAGTTCCACAAGGGTGTTAATGTAGCTTTCCCATCTTGTGTTTCAGTGTCCCCTTCAGGTTCATCCCCTTCCTCTTCAAACCCTTCCTCCTCATCATACATTGGGTCACTCATATTGGGACCACTGTCCTTTTGTGTTTCTTCCCTTCTATTCTTATTCCCCTTTGCCATCATTAAAACCAAGAGTGGAATGATACATAGAAGCCAAAAGAACACCATCTTGGAATATAGATATAGGTGGTGGACAACCTGTAAGTAAAGGAGCAAGTAGAAACAATGGGAAAGAGTAGGAGAGGGAGGAGAAAAATACAAAAAAATTGTCAAAAAAATAAGGGAGTTTGGGGTTTGAACTTACCTCTTTAGCTCTTGTAGATGAAGTCCTCCAAGCTCTTGCTCCAAGCTCCTCCTCCTTCTCCTAGCTCCTCCTTCTTCACTCCTCCAAGCTCTCCTCTCTTCTCCTCTCCTTTCCTCTCTTCTCTTCTCCTCTTCTCTCTTCTCTTCTCCAACTCTCATAAACTCAAAGTGAGAAAATGAGGAATGAATGGGGGCTTTATTCTTTTCATTCCTCACCTTAACCTTACTCTAACCTCACCCTAACCCACCCACTTTATGCTAAGTTAAGATAACTTAAAAAAAAAATTAAAAAAAAATGTATTTTTCCCTTGCGCGCGGCCTCCTTGCCCAAAGCGTACGGAAGCGTACGCTTCCACCTCTGAAGCGCCACACTTCTGAGGCCCGACAATCTGTGTCAAAAAATGTCCATGAAAATTAAAGAAAATTACTCAACTAAACTAATGAAAAGTCATACCTTTGGGGTTGGGAAGCACACCTTCAAGCATACATTCATAAGTTATAATAGATGGACGATGGACCACATGGCTGGCTCAGGTGGTAGAGAAAATGGCACATCAAGCTATCTGGTCGTTGCAAGGGGCTGCTGGCTGAGGACCATCTAGGAGATAAAAATTTCTCCTATGCATACTACCCACAGGGAGTGGGTAACAATGATGAGTTATAAAATTGTGGTTTTGATGTGCATATATTCACTGTTGAATATGATAATAACATATGAGATATGATTCAACCTAAAGTATGATAATAATAATGGTGATTGATGAATAGTGTTTGTATTATTTACAAATTTTATTTTAGTATTTACATTAAACAATGATGAATTTACATGGGATGAATTGTTATTGTTGGTATTTTTTTTTAACAACTTTCGAGATCCCCATGGTAGGGACCCTGAAGTCCTTCCTTCCCAATGAATTTCCCCTTAATTTTGGGGATGTCTCTACATTCCCCCAATATGTGATTCCCCTCTCCTGCATCCTGAAAGCTTGAGGACAATTTGGGAAATACATAAACATTGAGACTGTAGATTACCTCTAGAGTCCAAGCATCTTCATCCTATAATGAAATGAGTACGTAGCTCATCTAAAGCATGTCAACAAGTGTGTCAAACCTCCTATTCAATGACACTTAAGGACTGGGTCAATGAGTGAGATTTGCTGAGTCTATGTTTTTTGGCCCTACTTGTCTTTATAAGCCTAGAAATGACCCAAAAAGTCCTCTTTTTCACTGTTTTCACTTGCATATTTTCACACATACCTCTTCCGAACCTGAAAGTAATTGAAAGGAAGATGATATATCTAGGTCATCCACATCAATGGTTTACGACATACGAAGGAAGTTTTGGCACACAAGCAAAAAACAAGGCTTCATAATCATAGTTCTGGCAGCAACAAAGCATCTAGGGTAAAGTGTCCAGCATTTTCTCAGATCCGAAATGATTTTTTGAGATAGAATCGAGGTCTATAATTCCTTTGTTTACTGCTGTTAATCTTTTTTGGGAAAAAATGTGATTTCTATTCATAGTTTGAACTGACATTACATTTTTCATATCTTTTTTGCACTTGCACACAATTAGGACTCTGTTTCTATCCCTTTGTACAAAAAAGAAGTTAGCCCCAAATTACATTTCTTTAAGGGTCCTTACATCTTCCCATAAAGATCACTCAGCTACAATCTACTATATAAGCTAAACACTAATGAGAAAATATTTTAGCAAGTCCTACACCATCGTCGTAAGCATAAAATTAGGTTTTATAATGCTTTTATTCTATATTTTTAATGGTTTTCTACTGCTGCTGTTTCAGTTTTCTTTTCTGAATTATTTTTAAAAGAGCTCGCAGCCTTTTGAAGCACACATTAGACACAGTTTTTTACCATAATAATCTAAAGCCATATCAGAAGTTTTCCATTAACACGAGGATTGTCAAATGCCAAGGGAGAAATATTTGCATGAAATTATTGTAAGAAGGTTACAAGGGTTGTAAATAGAGTGAAATGCAAGTTTTTCCATCAATAATATAATGTGGATGCAAGAGCATCCAACCTCCAAGTGGATGCAGAAGCATCCAACCTCCAAGTCAAAATACATTTTGACTAGACTTAGGGGTCTTTCATTTACCAAGGGAGTTGGTTCCCTAACTGAGTTCAATTGTCAATTATCTGTAATTTTCTATGTTTTTAAGAAGATTGTAATATTAATGTAATTGGTATGGAATGAGATCTTCTTCTAAGAAGAAGTCTCGGGAGGTTGAGTAAATTAGAGAGATCTTGGGATATGATAGATTTCTTGAGAGGATTTTGTGGATCTAGAGGACTCTTAGGAGCTTATTAGTTGAGTGAATTGTGGATTTGAACTAATTCTGGTTCAAGATCCTTTTATGTATTTTTGTAAGCAAAAAAGGCATTAGGGGAATCCATCGAAGAAAAGAGGAGAGACTAGAAAGGATCGACGCTGAGTGTGGTCACGAGGTCAATAAGGGCCAATACAATGTAAATTTGGCCAGAAGAGAACCTTTTGTAAATTATGCGCATATATATTCATTAATAAAAGAAGCACTTTGTTGTGAGCATTGAATGCGTGGAATTGAGCCTCTGTTCTTAATGAGTAATGTGTCATATTTAGTTGAATGAATTCCTGTGGTTGTAACAGGTGAGAACGTTGTAGAATGTTTGCAGTGAAGCTCATGAGGGATTTGCGTAGCAGAAGGAACCCACAAGAGCCTACAAAGATCATAGAGGTCGGGAAGAATAAAATTCTTCCTTGAACATAGCCAGAGTAGTGTAGAGGAAGCGTGGAGGCTATAAAGGGCCAGAAGGAATTCATAGAAGAGTGCAGCGGAAGTCTGGAGAGATACCTGTGATAGAGTAGTAGTGCTGTGGTAGCTAAGAGCTTGATGAAGGAAGAGCATAATACTTAGTTTTTCCAAATATTGTCAGAAGATCGTCGGTTGATAGAGGCCGGGAGACGGAACTAAAGTTTTGTCAGGATAAAGGCATTAATTAACAACGCCGACTTGAAGGTTCTTCCTGGACGATTGAAGAGGAGCACACAAGGGAGTAGTTGGGTTGATGAGGACTGAGATGACGTGTAAGGTCACCAATAAGAAAGTAGCTGGGCTAGCGTGGAGCACAAATGGGACTGTGAACGAACATTGACTCATCTCAGAGGTCTTTTACGCATTATTTGAAAGAGTCAGGTTGACGCAGAAGCCAACACAGGTGGGACTCTTCGCAAATTGATTCCAAACACCAAAACTCCAGAGGCCGAAGTTGGTGATGGGACTTGCTTTTTCACAGCTTGTATCTTCCTACACTATGGGCGTATGGGTGCCTCTAGAGATTTGAACACAAGGCGTGAAAAGCCGGGGTGATGCGAAGAGTGTGTATTCGAGGCTAAAGAGACTGATGGGGGCCTGTGGACTGAAAACTATTGATGAAGACTGAGGACGACATTTGACAGGAGAAACTTCGTTTCCTGGAGTCTATCTCCTGGACGAAATTCTTTTGAAATTCTTTGTGCACATCTTTGGACCAGCCAAGATGACGTAAAGCCGTGCTGACGTGTAAAGGTGACGACATGGAGTGTGCATTGGTTGACGAGATCAATGGTGGAAGTAGCAACAGGCTGACGTGTCTTAGGCGATTGGAGCTTGCACATAACATGAAAGAGTCGGGGCCAAGGTCATAACCCTTGGTCGCTAGAGCACTGGTAGGAGCTTAGAAAATACAGGAAAGACTATGAGCCATGACTCGGACCTGCATTATAAAGGAAAGGTAAGGGACATTGTGCTATAGAACCTCCGACAGTCATGACTTGTGTATATTTATATGGGTCTGTGTGCATATTGCAAAGAATTTCGGCTGCGGTGGTTCTTTATGAAGGATTGGGTTGGAACCCCGAAGCCATACAAGGTTTGGAATGAGTTAAATCACCCATGAACGGGTCGAAATTTGTGTTTGTTTTAAAGGGTCTAAAGTTGAATGAACCATACCCTCATGACTCCTCTCACTTAGAATTTAAACAAATAAGGAAGAGATTTATCTCCCTTAAGTTGGGATTGAAGGAAGCGCTTTTTCTTCCTAAGCCGGGCCTTGTGGGAATTTAAAGTTAGCATATTGGCACAACCAGTAATAGCCATGCATCATTTGGTATTAGAGCTAGAATTATCTATGAACCTCAGAATATAGAGGTTAAATTATTTGGAGAAGCAATGTAGAAATAAATGAAGACATAGGGAAAAAATCTCTTGGAGAAATCGAGTTGCAGATTTAATAGAGTGAATCAAAGGAAGAGCTTGGCACAACTGAAGTATGATGTCTTTACGCCAACTCTGGTCATGAAGAATTTTGTTTGCAGGTAACAAACAAAAGGGAAGTCGATAACAACCATTATAGTAGTTGAAGTAATAGAGGAAGAGGAAATTGTGACAGAATCCTAACAATAGATGAATTTGTTGAGATGAGGACAACATGAGTTCTCAAAAGAGGAAGTGAAGAGGTGAGTAGTTGAAGCTGCAGAAGCATAACAACTTTGAAAGTTGAGGAGCAAAGGTGCTTGAGAAGACGTTCTAGTGTAGAGAACCAATGAAAAGGAGAGGCCAAGAGGTTGACTTAGTATTGGTGACAAGTAGAGGACTTGTTGCAAAGATGGAAGAAGCTTATTGCAACTCACACGTGGACAAAGAGAGTTTACAAAAGAACGAAGAAGTAAGGATGACTACTGATAGTCACACCAAGGGTTCAGAGAGAGGTCAAAATCAGATTGCCAAAGCAGTTGGCATGAGGCAGATGAATGATGAAGAACTTGAAAAGGAAATGACTGAGTTGAGAGCAGAATTCAATAATATAAAGAAATTGTTACGAGACTAGGGATATGGGTGGATAATGAAGAAGAAGAAGGTGAGATGGCTGCAATTGAGACAAAGGATGTGTGCTAGATTGAATGAAGAACCAAGAAAAATCGAGTGTAAGGTGGAAGTTCACTACTGTGAACGAGAGAAGGGATCAATCCTTGGAGAGAATGAAAGTGGTGAAGATGCTGAGAAGAGACCTTTTGAGAGTCTCACAAATTGTTTGAGATTTATCAATTGGCTGAAGACGGTGTTTCTCTTTGTATCCTCATAATGTGCTATCATTTCTTCCCCTAAAATTGACCAAGTGACAAGTGGTTTACGCGAACAAAACCATCAATACCATACAAACTGATTGGGTTCTAAATATAAAGATGCAATGCGTACCTTTTGTGTGTGTTGCACATCATCGAGATCAGAATATTACTCCATCTGTAGTATCCATGTTGCCGAATTCTTGCCATCAAACTTCCTCATATCGATCTTTGGAATGTTGTGGTTTTTAAACCCAACATCAGAGTGTCTAAAATCATAACTCATATTCCTTTTGTCCTCATCATGATTTTCATGGATTACCTTATTACCACTGTGAAGCCATTCTTGCAGCGACTTTGTCAACCCTTCCATCTTGACATATATCATTGCTTCCACATATGCTTTTAAACTATCCTTCAAACCTTCCATGTCTCTTTTTATTTTTACTTCTAAAGCATCCATCTTAACATTCATCACTTCCAATTCAATTTTGGTTACTCTTTGTGAGAGCAAAATTTGTTGCACTTGGTCTCGTAATTTTGATATATCATGTTGCATTTCTTCCTCTTCTTCATGTGTCATAGTAGAGCTTTCTGGTTACTTATTGGGAGTATCCATTTTTTTTTTCAAGGCATATTAGAACCAGATAATGATATCTATGCTTTACTATGCCCTGATTTTTCAAACAAAAATTATGCAAATTCAAAAAAATACACACCTTTTTCTTCTTACTTTTTGAGCTTGATATTGAAATTGTTGTATCTCTGAAATTTCGGCCTCCTAAGGTCTGAAATTCAGTCTTGTGGTAGCACTCTGAGTCTTCTTAACAATGCCACAAGTCAGACTGGGATTGGATTCTTCAAGAAAGAGTTATGCCCTATCTTCGACGATGCCCTGATTATAGACTAGCTCAGTAGAGCGAACTTGTATGAAATGCCATGTGTCATTATTTCGACCTTCGGACCAGAAAAATGATACACAAAAAGCTACAGTCCGTGCAATTTCAGTAACTTTTTACAAAATGCAAATTGATGCTTAGAAAGAAAGTTATGACGATTTTCCCTAGGTCACCTGTTTGAGATTGGATTTTGGAGTCTGCAAAAACCCTAACTTCTTCGGACCATATCTCAGAAACTGTAGCGAACAAATATCTGAAACTTTTACATGAAGTTCACCAAGATTTCTACTTCATGTGATCGAAATTTCAGCTTCTGAAACCTTGTAGAAAAAACTTATAACGGAAATGCCAAGGTGACCTGTTTGAAGCAGCGAAACCCTAGAATCCAAAGCTTTGAAAGCAAATGTTATGCAACTAACTCACAAAATAGAAGAAAAGATAGATCAATGACTTGAGAAATAACCTCTTCGAGGGGCAACCTCCTTTACATCACGTAAATGAACAATACTTGGATGATACAAATGGTAAGACCTCCTTGGTATATATATATAGGAGTTTATGGGGTCACAATATAATCAGAGCCTACATAACAATAATAATGTAAGGGCACAACAATAACAATAGTGGGCTTCTATAGGGAGCAACAATAACAATATGGGGGCTACATGGGCACAACCATAACAATAGGGAGATACACTAACAATAACAATAAGGGGGCTACACTAGTATTATAGGGACCTAACAAGTTGTGGGCAAAAGTGGTCACTACTGCTTGTTATCTTGTAAATCGATCACCATCTGTTACAATAAATTGTAAAATCCTTGTTACCCACCATTTTGTGGGTAATATCCCTAAGAGATTTTTTTCTCCAAGATGGTTCTCAACAGGTAGCCAACAACCCCTTGCAGCCATTAGCTAGCTCATTGTGGCATTTCTCCGCTACCTAAGCCAGCGATGTGGTCCCTCGCCCATCTGCCATGATCGTATGTTTGAAGGTGGGCCTCCTAAATATAAAGGTATGCCTTGTCATTTTGAATTTGAGTATTGGAGTTTGCTTATCATGGACACTTCTTGGCATGGATTAATGGGGGGATTCAATGGAAAGAATGGGCTAGGTTTGTGCTTCTGTCCCCTAGACCCCTTTTAGGAATTAAGCTTGGATTCTAGTCTCGTGCGATCTCTTTTACTAACCATTTGGTTTCAGGGATGGTATTTCACGAGAAACCCCGATTTTGTTTCGTGGTCCCGCTCCATTATTCGCTTATATTACCCTCTTTGCATTCATTATTACCCCATCCAACATTTTTTCCCGCCTGGGTCCACATTGCTCCATTGGGTTCACATAGGGTCAGCTTGCCCCATACGCTTGCCGACACCTTGGGTCATGGTGTGGAATGAAGCCCGAAGGTTGATGGCAGATGCAGCTGAAAAGAAAGTTAAAAGCATATATGGCCACATTCAATAGGAAAAGCACCACAAAATGCAAAAGATGGCAGGGACAAAAACATTTTAACATGTGGGCAAAAGCCAATACATGAGCTCTACCCCACTATCATGGCCATCACCTAGGTTTCTACAGGTTCTATGAGCCTTCTTCAACATATAGACACCCATGATTGTCCCAACCTCTGGTGGGCGATGAACAGCCCCACCTTAAAAAGGGGATTCCACTGCTATATCATACACATCATGCTCTATCCCTGTGAGCCCCGAGCAGTTAATCAAATAAAATCACAAAAAGGAAAAAAGCATAGAAAAAGGGTGGAAAAATCAAGGTCGGAGCACCTTATGTACAATGATTGCTCCCTCCTATACATTATAAACCCAAGTATGGGCTTCCCTCTTGTTAGCTACCTTTGCACCCCAACATGTGACCTAGGGCTACCCCTTTTCATCCCCTACTTCATTCACCATATCTGTCACATGCCACCACCTTTTGAAAGATGTACCTTGAATATTGTCCCCTTTAGAAGTAAAAACCACCTAATAGGGTGCTTGGTTAACCCCATTTGGAGTTTAGGAGACATTGGCACATCCTGAAGCCCATTATGGAAGGGTAGGCCATTATGAAGTCCCCATTGTGAAAATTCCTACATCAAGGAACCCCTACTGCAACAAAATTGAATTTACTTCTCCTACTTGATTTTAATATACATTATCAAGTTATTTTTTGAAAAATACTGAAATAAATTACTTCTGCAGCCTACACCAATTTAATTTGATTACATGAAACAAGAAGCTGAGCAAAGAACAAGATACATAGGACACCGTTATTTTTGGATAAAAGTCCCCGGAAAAACCCAATGCGGGAAAACCGGTGCAACAACTCTAAGCGTTTTATATTGTTAAGAAGTAGTTCTGAATACAATGTTGGTTGCCCTCCCAACAATCCAGTGACAAAGAAAAATATAATGGCGGAAAACTGAGTGAGATTATCTCACTTTACCCGGTAGTTTCTGGCTGATTCAGCAACAAAACTGGCTAACCCTAGCTATCTCTGCGCTGGCCCTACGTCAGCCCTGCACTGTCTCTTTTGCCTACTGGAGCTTCTGCGTTAACCTCTCCTGGCTGTTTCGACAACTCCCCAACAATTTCATATTTCTGCGTGAGGGCAACCTCACTTCTGCACTGGCCCTTCTGGCTTTACGTCAGGCCTGCGTGGGCCCAGATTGACTCAACGCCAGTCCCTCTAGATGTTGCGCTGCTTCCACTAGTGGCTTTCCGCCTCTTTGTCCAGTATTCCTGAACTATCCTTGCCCCTCTGTTGCAGAATGATCACTCAGTTCGAATTTCTCAGCTTCCTAGCCCCAGAAATCGTACTCCAGATCAATTCGTTCTCTCCGCGTGTTTTTCTAAATGAACCCCATGCCTCTTTCTTATACTTTTCTCGTTGAGACTTCAATGACCGAGATTAAGTCTCTAATCAATGGCTATGATTAAAACTCGACTTGATCCGCTTTCTAGAACATTCTGACCCATATTTTGATTAATACCCATTAATACTTTAATTTTCCTAAGTTTAGACTTAGGAACCCCATTAAAAATATTAAATTATTTTAATAAAATACAATCCGGGTGGAATTTCACCAAATGGTTTTTGGGTTCTTTAGAACTCATGTGCCTTAGCCTTTCCACCAATTTTCATGGCTAGAGCACATCCGATGTTACCAAAAACTAACACCCATCTGTGGTCCATGATTAGGTAAGCTCATTTACTCAATTTCTCTAATGACTTGTTGTACTGGAAGGCTAGGGGACGCATTGGATCTTATGCAGGATTGTAGATGGTTTCCATTTGGGGTTTGGTCTCCCTTTGTCTCTTGCGGTGAGACACATCCTCATCTGGACACTGGAATCTCTGCCAAGTGTGTGGTGCAAGTGTGAAGCCGACTGGGCATGGTCATCCAGGTGCATCATCCTCATCCAAAAGGTGGAGCACAAGCAATTACTGAATGGTGTTGGGGATCCATGAAGTTTTCTCTACTATGGTGGAGGCCCATGGCTCTCAACACTCACCCTACAAGTGCCATTGTGACCCTCGAGAGTGCTTGCACTCAGTATAGGGATACCAAACCCAAAATGAAGAACCACCCGCAATCCTGCATAAGATCCAATGCGTCCCCTTGCTCTCTATACAACAAATCATTAGAGTAATCAAGTAGAAGAGCTTAGAAATCATGGAATCAAATGGACACTTCATGGTGGCATGCCCTTCCATAGTGGGCTTTGGTATGTACATGTGTCTCCAAGCTCAATAAGGGGGTTAACCAAGGACCCTATTAGGTGGGTTCAACCTTTAAAGGGGGTGATATGTCCATGGTACATCCATCAAGTGGGTAGGCGGCATGTGATATAATGATGAAATGGAGTGGGGATTAGGGGAAGGCTCCAGGTCACATGCCATGGTACAAGGGTAGTTATAATAGGGGAAGCCCACACTTGGGTATATAAGTGTAGGAGGGAGCAATTGTGGTACACGAGCTACCCTGACCTTTGTTTTTCCAACCTTCTTCGAATGCCTTTTACCTTTGTTTGATTTTTCTTCATAATTGCTCGAGGCTCCAGGGGATGAGAGCATGATGTGTAGGATATAGCAGTAGGTACCCCCTTTAAGGTGGGGCAGTTCATTTCCCACCAGGGGTTGGGACAATCATGAGTTCCTTAATGTGGAGGGGGCTCATCTAGGGCCCATAGGAACTAGGGTGATGGCCATAGATAACGGGTAGAGCTTATGTTTGGATTTTTCCCACGTGCTAAATTTGCCATCCTTTGCATTTTGTGGTACATTTCCTTGTTAGAGTGGCCAAATTATGCTTTTTCCTTTCCTTTTAGCTGCATCAACCTTCGGGGCAATGTTCTAGGCTCGACCCAAAGTGTGGACAAGGGGAGGGGGAGGCTAATCCTTTGTGGACCGAGTGGACAAATGTGGACCCGGATGGGAAAAGTGATAAATGGGTTTAGAATGAGTGGAGGGGAGCGATTTATATGGTGTCGGCAAGCGGGACTATGCAACCAAAATCAGGATTTCTCATGTAGTCCCAACCCTAAAGCTAATAGCCAGTAAAGAAGATCCCATGGGACTAGGATACAAGGCTAACCACCAATGGGGCAGAGGAGACAAGAGTACAAACCTAGCCTAGTCTTTTCACCGAATCCCCCCACCAATCCATGCCCAAAAATGTCCATGATAAGTAAGCAAAATTACTCAACTATATTAATGAAAAATCATACATTTGGGGTTGAAAGGCCCACCTTCAAACATACGATCATAACAAATGGGCAAAGGATGACATGGATGGCTCAGGTGGTGGAGATAGTGGCACATTGAGCTATCTGGTGGCTGCTGGCTGCCTGCTGAGGACCATCTAGAAGAAATTTTTTCTCCTATGGATATCACCCACAAAGTGGTGGGTAACAATATCAACATCTCATACCCACACTTTTGCTAACTTTGGACTATAAGATATATGTGTAAAGCAGTACATCACTGGCTTATGAAATAATAATTTAGAAACTTGGATTTCAAAATTGTTGCCTACATTATTTATTGAGTATGTGTATTTTAGCTTGTAGTTGCTTGTCAGTGTTTTGTTTTGCAGGCTACAATGTCTTTCGAATTGTTGCCTCACAAATATTTCCTTGCAAAGTTTAACCGTTTTGAAGTCAAAGAAGTCTTATCATGGATACTTATTGTTGCTTATCTCTTGAACAGAGGATTCACTATAAGCAAAGTTGTTGCTTATATTGCTTTTTGAGTATGTGTATTTTAGCTTATAGTTGCTTTCAACTACTCATTTTATAGGTTACAATGTCTTTAGAAGTTTTACTTCGTAGATATTTCGTTGCGAATGTTATCGTGTATTCTAAGTAAATGAATTAGTTTTAACGGGGATACATGTTGCTGCTCATCTCTTGAACGGAGGATTCATCGTAATGGAGATAATTATATTAAACAAGGTAGAACTGTAATTGTTAACCATTATTAAAAATGGATCAATTGCAATATAATATCACGTGAAAACAGGATAAATCTGCAAATTCTTACTAATATTAACAATGGCAGCAAGATTTGGTCGTATTGGCCCTTTGCTGTATGGAAATTCGGCGTCAATTCAAAATTTGGTGGATTTCCCGTACAAGATTGATATAGCATGGTCAACATACTTTTCGCTGTCTTGGATAATATCCGTTTTGTCTTTGATTCTCGTCTACTCATAACCCCCTAAATAACAGCCCAAATCCCTCATATATATAATTTTATCGTTATTTGCAAGGAATGAGTTCTTTATATGATTTATTGCAAAATTTTAAGAGATAAAATTCTTTTAAATTTTGGACTGAATCCATTCTTTTATCTACTAGATGCATAGTTCCTTATTCAAGTCTTTTCCATATATTTTGGTTCATATTTATTCTGTACCGAATCTTATTCAAACTTGTATGATATTAACGTACCATGATATCAAATAGGTGAGAATTGTCAGTGAATGTGTTCATGAGTGGAAACATACTGATTTGACACATTTTTCAGTTTTCTGTTGCTGCTAAGGAATATGTTGTCCTAAACTTGAGTTTTTGTTAATATTCAGATTTGCAGATCACTTGCATATGTTCATAATTGTGTTGGTATTTGCCATCGTGATATCAAGCCACAGAATTTATTAGTAAGTAAATTTACCTGTTCTTTCATTCAATGAAGAGGGACCTCTGTTTTCTTATTCTTTTAGATGTTTATCTGGAATCAGCAAAAATAGCCACCAGCAAAGACAATGGATATTTTCTGGAATTAGTGGGATTTGACTTGGATGTTAAAAATTGCAGAATTGTGGCTAGATCATTGCTTTTGTTTAATTATGTTAAGACACAGTTACAATGAAAAATTACTAACATTATGGCTAATTAGAGTTCATGTTGTTATAAACAGAAAGAAATAAATTATTCACAAGTAGCTAGTATTGTGTTTAAGATAATGAGAGCTATGGAAAAAGCCAGATGCTTCATTAAGCTGACGTGCTTCTCTTTTAGACACTAAATGGTGTCAGTGTTGGGCCTCATTTGGGGGCAGGGGTGTCAGAACTCCACATCAGGAGTGCCCCGTATGGGGTGGCATCCATTTTAGCAGCATGCTGGCCAACAAGGGTGCAGAAGTGAGCAACTTGTATATGTAACCCATCTTCTGATTTCATGACAATTCTTCCTCTGTGCATATGCAAGAGCTTTGGTTGTGCGATTTTGGTGTATTTGAGCAACAATTTGCTTAATTAATGATGAGTTGTGCTTGGGATGTTGAATTTAAGCAATTAATGGTGCACTATTGTGGAATCTCAATATTTTGAAGAGGACGACACCTTTAGTAGCTACAACAACCTCATTTCTAGGTAGCTAACCATGGGGACTCATCCATAGGGCTTGGGGTCTCCATTGCATCCGATGTGTACTTAGGTGATGTGAGTTAGTCCCTAATTTTCTAGTGGACTGTGTTATAATTTTAATTTGCAGTTCACTTTACTTTTCCTGTCCATTTTTATATAATTCGTAGGAGGCTTCGACATGCATGATCACCCACCTAATTAGGTATAATTTAATGGTAACCCTAGGAGACATGGTCAAACATGATCACTTTCCACTAAGTTTATACCTCTATAAATAGACAATACAGTGAACAGTGTACCAGTACATTATGACAATCTCCCTTCTATGTTCATGTTTGCCCTCTCTCTTGGGTTTTCTGTTCTTGTATGTAAGTATTCATATTGCTGTTTTGTGCCTATTTCAGTTGGTATTAGAGTCTTAAGATTAGGGCCATTTAGAATTCTGCAATTTTGGCATCCTTAGGATTGTAAGGGTCACTTTGTCAAGCAAGCTCTGGGTCTTATCTCTCCCAAGGTGACCTGCTAATCCCCCTTCATGCAACTCCTTGATCAAACTCTTACTCAACAAATCGTCAGGAATACACAACCTATTACCTTTGATCAAGTGTCTTCCTTGCAGGAAAATGTCCAATTCTGCACTTCTGTCCTGTGCAACTGAATTTTTGCAACTCTCCGCAATTTGTATGAAATCCCTATCTTGCATGTACAACTACGCTATCTCCTCAAATGCAACCAACACTTTTTTCTCATATTCAACATCAGTTTTCCACTGTCCTCCTTTCCTTGTTGACTTGTGATTCAACACAAATGTATAACTCTTTAGGAATTCTACCCATCTCATGTGATTCGCATTCAA
Organism: Pinus taeda; assembly: GCA_000404065.3. Taxonomy (NCBI): domain Eukaryota; kingdom Viridiplantae; phylum Streptophyta; class Pinopsida; order Pinales; family Pinaceae; genus Pinus; species Pinus taeda. The sequence goes on along the minus strand of APFE030440805.1, from coordinate 461,071 downwards.
ATTTATGTGATGATTAATAAATTTTGAGGTTTGATGAGTTGTATACAACACAAATTCTTCTGGCAGGGAATGTCTCCAGTGCTTTAGGATAGTGTCACAACATAGAATTCCAAATTATGTGGGATATATCTTCGTATCTCATTCAAATTCTCATTGTAAAATGCGAGTGGCCTGGCCTCTTGGCTAGGACTGCTCCAATAACTATTCGGCTTGCATCACATTCCACCTGAACCATCTTCTCAAAATCAAGTAATGCCAACTCTAGGGCCTTTCGTAATTCTTTCCTTCAACATCTCAAACCTTCCTTGCACTCACTCACTACGTTGAAATTTCCACACCTTCATCACTGTCATAGGTGTGTGAATTCCATTGAATCCTAAAATAAACTTCCCATGAAGGTTAGCATTGCCACATAAATTTCTTTCCATATGTACATTGTGTGGTTTGGCCAATCCAATATCACCTTCACCTTCTTTGGGTCCATGCTCAATCCTTGCCATTAGGTGACAAATTTCAAATATAATAATGCTTGCATAAAGAACTTAAACTTTTTAAAGTCTATATGCAGCTGCTCCCTATTGAAAACTTCTAGCACCATCTTGACACCTTGCAACTATTCACCGTTGCTTTTTATATAAATAAAATAATCATCCAAGTATAGAGCAACAAAGTTACCTAAGGATGCGACACCTCAGTCATTAGCCTAATAAATGTTCTTGCTGTGTTAGTAAGAGCTAAAAGAATTGCGAACCATTTCTAGAGTCCATTCCTGGCTGTGAATACTGCCTTCATTCATCTCCTTCCCTAATTCTAATGTGGTGATGGCCACTTTTCAAAACAATCTTGGTGATATCTTGTGCCACTCAAACTATCAACAAGTCATCAATCCTTGGTAAGGGGAATTTGTTCGTCACTGTAATGTTGTTTAGTGCTTTTGAGTTACTACACATTCTCCACTTGTAATCCTTCTTTGTTGTTAACAATGTTGGTATGACAAAAAAACTTATGATCTTCCTTATCAATCCTCTCAACAATAAATCCTCAAGTCATCAATTTAGTGTTTGGTGTTGATTTGGGGTAGCATCGAATGTGCTCTAGCCATGAAAATTGGTAGAGAGACTAAAGCACATGAGATCTCCAAGACCCATAAATTGTTTTGGAAAATTCCTTCCGGATGAAAAGTTATTAAAATAATTAATATTTCTAATGAGGTCCTAAGTCTATACTTAGGAAAATAAAAATATTAATGGGTATTAATAAAGATAAGGATCAAAAGCTTCTAAGAGACGAAGATCAAGTCTATTTTAATCTTAGTTGTTGATTAGGGACTTAATCTTGGTCGTTGATTCATCAACAAAAAAGTATAAGAGAAGGCCTGAGGGTCAGTTGGAAATACATTGAGGGAGACCAGTTAGTTCAATTTCTGGAGTCGAGTTTGCTGAGAAATTCGAATTAGAGGTCTAGAGTGCAGCAAGAGGTAGTGAGTACAGAACAGAGAGGCAGGGACAATGCCGGAGGATCAACGCAGAGATCAGAAAGGCAGACGCAAAGCCACTTAGGAAGACGCAGAGGCAGCAGGAATGCGCAGTCACTAGAGGGCCTGCATGGGTGACACAAAGAGGCTGAGTGCTGACGCAAAGAGGCAGAGTGATGATGTAGGGGGTCTGGGAGCCGCACAGAGGCTAGTTGGTCTGACGGTGAGCCTAGGAGAGGTGCCAGAGAATTTATCTGTCTGGTGAGCCAGTTTGGCACCTAGTGTACTCAGAAAAGCTGCTTAATAATAAAAATCCTCCTCTGCTGCACCGGTTTTCCCGCATTGGGTTTTTCCAGGGACAATTGTCCAAAAATATCTGTGTTGATGTGTTTGATTCTTGTGCATGTATTTGTTTCTGTATTATGGTGTGATATCTGTAGTAGATTTTATTTTAATATTTACTAAAGGGTTTTCGTAAATAACTTATTGGCAAATAAGTAGGTAAAATAAATCAGTTGCTGTAGTGATTGAATTTTCACATGGTATCAGAGCAAGTAATCAGAGACAGGAAGGGAAAATCAATTATGGGTCGAGATCATGATGTAAAGACATCTACGTCAGGGGACTGGCGCAGAGAGGCCCAGTGCTGACACAAAGAGGCAGAGTGCTGACACAAAGGGTCCAGGAGCTGCGCAGAGTCTAGCTGGTCTGACGTTGAGCCTAGGAGAGGTGTCGGAGAATTTATCTCTTTCGGGTGAGCTAGTTTGGCAGCCAGTGTACTCAAAAAAGCTGCTTAATAATAAAAATCCTCCTTTGCTGCACCGATTTTCCCGCATTGGGTTTTTCTGGGGACAATTGTCCAAAAATATTTGTGTTGATGTGCTTGATTTTTGTGCATCTATTTGTTTATATATTATGGTGTGATATCTGCAGTAGAATTTATTTTAATATTTATTGAAGGGTTTTCGTAAATAACTTATTGGAAAATAAGTTGGTAAAATAAATAAGTTGCTGCAGTGATAGAATTTTCACATGGTATCAGAGCAAGTAATTAGAGACAGGAAGGGAAAATCAATTAATGGGTCGAGATCATGATGCAGAGGCATCTACGTTAGGGGACTCGTGCAGAGAGGCCCAGTGCTGACGCAGAGAGGCAGAGTGTTGATGTAGAGGGTCTGGGAGCTGTGGAAAGGCTAGCTGGTCTGACGTTGAGCATAGGAGAGGTGCCAGACAATTTATCTCTTTCGGGTGAGCCAGTTTGGCAGCTAGTGTACTCAGAAAAGCTGCTTAATAATAAAAATCCTCCTCTGCTGCACCGGTTTTTCTGCATTGGGTTTTTCTGGGGACAATTGTCCAAAAATATCTGTGTTGATGTGTTTGATTCTTGTGCATGTATTTGTTTATATTATTATGGTGTGATATCTGCAGTAGAATTTATTTTAATATTTATTGAAGGGTTTTCATAAATAACTTATTGGAAAATAAGTAGGTAAAATAAATTAGTTGCTGCAGTGATAGAATTTTCACATGGTATCAGAGCAAGTAATCAGAGACAGGAAGGGAAAATCAATTATGGGTCGAGATCATGATGCAAAGGCATCTACGTCAAGGGACTCGCGCAAATTTTCAGAAAATTGCACAAGAGACAGTAATTTTGATTTCTCTATGCTGGCTTCTAGATTGGAAGAAGAAGTTGCTTGTGTGACAAGCTCTGCATCATCAGAGGTATGGTATATAGACAATGGAACCTCTTGGCATATGACAGGAAACCGGGAATGTTTCTTAGATTATCATGAGGAAAGGATGAATTTTCAGATCACCATGGGGAATAAGGCAAAGTGTACCCCAGTAGGGAAGGGTACCATAGTTTTTCAAACAGAAACGAGAGAGCGGTCCCATGCTACCAATGTGCTGCATGTACCAGGACTCGGGATGAACTTACTTTCTGTATCGCAACTTCAAGGCAAGGGCTATGACGTTTTCTTCATCAAGGAGAAAGTATACGTCAAACACCCGAGCTGGAAAAAGAAAGTGCAGATCAGAATTAGATGTAACAGGTTGTATAGGTTACAACTAGAATCACTAATGGCACTGATAGGCAGTAATGGAGAGAAGGATTTGAATGAACTATGGCACACAAGAATGGGACATTTGCACCATGGGGCTCTAAGAATTCTCAGGAAAACTGTAACAGGAGTTTTAGATCTTAGTACAGAACGAGATGATGTATGCAGAGGATGTGCTTTGGGCAAGTTTGCCAAAGCAACATTTCCTAGAAGTAAAAACGAGGCCAAGAGTGTACTAGGATTGATACACTCAGATATTTGCAGACCGATTTCCACTAAAGCTCTTAGTGGTGCCGAATACTTCATCACCTTCATTGATGACCACTGAAGGAAAACTTGGATTTATTTTCTGAAAACCAATGACGAGGTTTTCTGTCAATTCAAAGAGTTCAAGGCTGTGGTGGAGAACTTGACATGGAAGAAATAAAAGTTTTGTGCTCAAATAATGGTGGAGAATATGTCGATAAGGAATTCAATGATTTTTGCAGTAAGGAGGGCATCAAAAGAGAGTGGACAACTCCTTACAATCCGGAGCAGAATGGAGTAGCAGAAAGGAAGAATAGGACTGCCGTGGAAGCAGCTAGGGCCATGATGTATGATTAGGATATGCCAAAATTCCTATGGGCAGAAGCATGCAACACGATAGTCTATGTCCAGAATAGAACTCCTCATAGGGCATTGGGCAAGATTACTCTAGAGAAAGTCTTCACTGGAAAGACTCTTGAAGTAGGCCATTTTAGGATATTTGGGAGTTTAGCATATTGTCGTATACCCGAGGAGAAAAGGAAGAAGTTAGATCAAATTGCAGCGAAAGGATATCTAGTGGGATATAGTGAGAACGCTAAGGCATATAGAATCTATCTTCCAGGGAGCAGGAAGGTAGTAGCTCAGCGAGATGTGAAGTTCATGGAAGAAAGGGCTTTAAAAAAATCTCGATAAATGCCTTCTGAGGAGTAGTCAAAAGATGAGCCGTTGGTCAAACCACTTCAACCAACAGAAGCCCAGAATTCTTCCTCGGAACAAGAAGAATCACAGGAGGAGGAGGAGCTAACATAAGCACCTACTACCAGAGGAAGAACGAGCAGGGAACTTCGATAGATTCTGCGAGATGCAGAAGATTTCATCGGTGCACCAAGGAACAATAAAAGGGAGTGAAAACATCTAGATAGATATCAAGCATTAGTAGCTCAGGATGGGGAGCCTCCTAGTTTTTAGGAGGCTGCTCAACATCAGGTTTGGTTGGATGCAATGGTAGAGGAATACAACTCTATAATGGTGAACGATGTTTTGGAGGTAGTTCCTAGGCCTCTAGACAGATTGGTGGTAGGTTCGAGATGGATGTACACGATTAAATACGCTACAGACGGTAGTGTGGAAAAATACAAAGCCCGGTTTGTGGCTAAGGGGTATGCTCAGAAGAAAGTAATTGACTACAAAGAGACCTTCGCCCCAGTAGCCAGGCATACATCTATTAGAACCGTGATATCTCTTGCAGCACAAATGGGATGGGAGATTCATTAGATGGATGTCAAAACGACATTCTTGGATGGGGTAATAGAAGAGGAGGTATACATTGAACAACCAGAAGGCTTTGAGACATATGAGAAGAAGTCTCATGTATGTAGATTGAAGAAAGCCTTGTATGGGCTGAAACAGACACCTAGAGCATGGTATGGTCGAATTGATGGCTACTTGCAGAAGATGGGGTTCGTCAAGAGTGACACAGATCCAAATCTCTACTATCTAGTTGTAGAGAATGAGCCTCTAATCCTAGTAATATATGTGGATGATCTCTTCCTGACAGGATCATCTAGGCTCATCGCGGACTGCAAGAAGAATCTAGCCACGGAATTCGACATGAAGGATTTGGGACAAATGCATTATTTCCTGGGGTTGGAAGTTTGGCAGCAAAAGGGGGAGATCTTCCTTGGACAAGGGAGATATGCTACAGAAATTCTGAAGAGATTCAGGATGCAGGACTGTAGACCCATGGCTACTCCAATGATCACCAACTCAAAGAAAATTGATGCATCAAAAGACAAGGATGTTGATCCAACCTTATACAGACAACTCATAGGGTCCTTGATGTATCCGGTCAATATTAGGCTAGACATTTGTTACGTTGTCAACATGCTCAGTCAGTTCATGGTGGAAGCGAGGAAGGCGCACTGGGCAGCAACCAAACATGTTCTCAGATATATACAGGGAACAATCGATTATGGACTCTTGTACACCAAGAGTAAGGATATCAAATTGAGTGGATTTACTGATGCAGATTGGGCTGGAAGTTCAGTGGATCAGAAAAGTACGTCTGGGTAGTGTTTCAACATTGGATCGGGAATAACCTCCTGGTGCAGTAGGAAACAAAAATCACTAGCTCTGGGCTCAGCTAAAGCAGAATATATGGCTGCAAGCACAACTTCGTGCAAGGCCATATGGCTTAGAAAACTACTTGTGAACCTATTCAAAAGAAAGATGGAAGCGACCAGGATCATGTGTGATAATCAGAGTTGCATCAAGCTCTCTGAGAATCCAGTGTTTCACAAGCGGTCAAAGCACATTGATATTCGGTGTCACTTTGTCAGAGACGGTGTCCAACGAGGAGCTGTACAATTGAGCTACACTCCTACAGGACAACAGGTGGCAGACATCCTTACCAAGGCCCTTGGAAGAACAAAGTTGATTATTTCAGGGAGAAGATGGGGATGATAAAGAATCCATTTCAGTAGCAGAAATGGGTATGATGTTGCAGTGCAGATGTAGTGTTGGGAAGAAGGACCAGCAGCAACACGGATGCAGGGAGAGTTGCAGTACAGATGTGGCAGTGGCAGTGGTGGAGCCATGGGCAACAATATAGGATGCAACAGTGCAGAGGATGTTGGGCAGGAAGGCCAAACATCAGCACATGTACCGGTGCTAGATGATTAGGGTGATGCTCAGTTATGGAGTATTACTAGAGCATATTCCTCGCTAAGAGGGAGTGTTGATTTGGGGTAGCATCGGATGTGCTCTAGCCATGAAAATTGGTAGAGAGACTAAAGCACACGAGATCTCCAAGACCTATAAATCGTTTTGGAAAATTCCTTCCGGATGAAAAGTTATTAAAATAATTAATATTTTTAATGAGGTCCTAAGTCTAAACTTAGGAAAATAAAAACACTAATGGGTATTAATAAAGATAAGGATGAAAAGCTTATAAGAGACGAAGATCAAGTCTATTTTAATCTTAGTCGTTGATGAGGGATTTAATCTCGGCCATTGATTCATTGACAGGAAAAGTATAAGAGAAGGCTTGAGGGTCAATTGGAAATACATTGAAGGAGACCAGTTAGTTCAATTTCTGGAGCGGGTTTTGCTGAGAAATTCAAACTAGAGGCCTGGAGTGTAGCAAGAGGTAGTGAGTACAGAGCAGAGAGGCAGGGACAGTGCCGGAGGATCAGCGCAGAGATCAGAAAAGCAGACACAGAGGCAACAGGACTGCGCAGTCACTGGAGGGCTTGCATGGGTGATGCAAAGAGGCCTAGTGCTGATGCAGAGAGGCAGAGTGTTGACGCAGAGGGTCTGGGAGCTACGTAAAGGCTAGTTGGTCTGACGCTGAGCCTAGGAGAGGTGCCGAATAATTTATCTCTGTCGGGTGAGCTAGTTTGGCACCCAGTGTACTAAAAAAAGATGCTTAATAATATAAATCATCCTCTGCTACGCCGATTTTCCCGCATTGGGTTTTTCCGAGGACAATTGTCCAAAAATATCTGTGTTGATGTGTTTGATTCTTGTGCATGTATTTGTTTATGTATTATGGTGTGATATCTGTGGTAGAATTTATTTTAATATTTACTGAAGGGTTTTCGTATATAACTTATTGGAAAATAAGTAGGTGAAATAAATCAGTTGCTGTGGTGATAGAATTTTCACATTTGGCACTCTCTAGTGGATGCATCCTCTGCATGGCTTGATTCAATAACATAGCCCCATTGAAGTAGATCTATTTCTTGTGCAATCTTCCTCTTCATTGAATGTTCATTTGACAAATCCTCTCTTACAATATTCAAGGATCAATGCAGCAATTTTGTTACATTGTAAGGCATCTCTTTTTCCAATGCACTTGTCTCTCCTTTATAGTCTTTTATCACCTTCCTAGAAGCCATTACATGACAATCCTTGGTTTCTTTCACAATAGTGGAACTTTCTTTTGTTGTCAATAACTATACATTTCTTGTGTCTTCATCTTTCATGGGAAGTAGCTGGAAGCTTTTCCCATCCATCATGGTGGTATAAATGTTCTTTGTCCCTTCATGTATGGCAAAATGATCAAACTTCCATGGTCATTTGAAAAACAATTGACATACATCCATAGTGATGCTATCACACAATATCTTGTCTTTGTACTTACCATTACACTTCTTTTTGTTATTGCTACATCAACTATGTTATCTCCTTGTGTTTCACCTTAGGGTTTAGGCCAGTTATGTTTTAGCCTAATTTTCTAGTGTGGCATCCCTATGTAAATCTTTCTCTTGTAGTCACTAGCATTTTTGATGTCTGCCTCAAAATCCTCCTCAAGTTTTTGCCTCTTCCTTGTCCTAATGTTCCACCTTCCTTTGATTTATTGACATTCTCTTTGCGTGAATCATCTATGTGTGGCTCTAGGCTCTTGTTACCTGGACCACCTCTTCCTCTATTACCATTCTTGCTATTATCATTGTGCACTGAGTTTTCTTTTGTTCTCAATGCCAATAGATAGTCTTTCTCAACAATACCTACCTTATGTGGGCTCATCTCATCTTGGATTGAAAACTTCAATGCATACACATACCTGAAGACTCTTTGGTTCTTTTCCTCATCATGACTTGTGTGGATGGAAATTTGCTAGAATTCCTTCATTAAATCCATAAAATCTGGCATGCTTTGGTATGTTTGTTGTACAATTTGTGTCTATCTAAAAGACACTTGTTTATAGTTAATTTGCAAGAATATATCTCTCAACTTAGACACCATATTACTCTAAGTCTTGATCTTTTCCTTGTTTGGGCAAACATACTCTCACTGCACAAATTCAGTAAATAACAACATGCCCTCTCAACTTGGTAATGGTGAACTTCACCTTGTTTGATTCTTCAATCTTCTTGTACTCACAATATCTTTCTATCTCATATGTATAATCTATTCTCGCTCCTACTTTCATGCTTCCATCATAATGTGAGGCTTTTACTGTGGCTACTCTCTTACTTTTCAAAAATCTAAGCAATTGTGTTGCAACATCTCCTTCTTCTTTGTGCTCTTATTTCGAACTATTGGCTTCAAGTTCTCCACTTTGTTGTATTGTTTCCAACTTTTCAATTCCTTTTCTTGGTCCTTGTGTCTCTTGGTTTACACCATCTCTATGACCTCTTCTTTCCATTCTTGAAATCCCAACCCTACTTAATTTCAAAGCTTCGGGGAATTCACCTTTCTAGGGAGAAAAATATCTAGAGAAGCATGATGTCAGTGCTCCAAGAGGAAATTTTACCATGCAAAAGGCCAGATTTTAAGTTAAAAAGATACCAAGATAAACCATATGTTTTATTACCACAAACACTCATCCACAAGTGCCCTAAACTAATTTGGCCCTAGCTAAATGCCCTAGCGGCTTGCCATAGAAGGCTTAGAGAAGATAGAAAAGAAGGAAAATGTTTAGTTTTTCGAAGTTTTTGATCAACATAAAGATTTCCAGTGGCTAATCCTATTTGGATGATGGAGTCTTTAGGGAAATTCAAGAGATAAAGGACAAATGCTTGGAGTAATGGGGGGAAAGCTCTTGTTTCCACTTAAATAAACCCTAACTATCTTTTTTGTGAGGCGAGAAGTTAAATAAGAGTGTTAGTTTTTCTTAGGGTTGTATTGTTCTTTGCTTTAGATAATTGCATTTCATTATTTACACATTGAATTCACCCCACAACATCATAACGCTATTCAACAACATATGCAATTATATAGAAAGAACAATATCATCATCAATGCAATGGAACATAAAAGAACAATAAAATAAAATCATTCACACATAGAGACACCGGGATTGGTTGGAGAACAGGGCAAAACCGTTTCAAATTCTTCTTCTTATTAGATTGTCATTGAATGATTTAGCAAAGAGAGAGTACAATAATCCACTTCTTTATCCACAAGACTATCTAGCAAAATCAACCAAAAAATATCCCAAAGTTGAAACCAATAATAATACTAATCAAAGTCATTGTTCACTAGCCTGTGGTCAACTGTCATCAGCTGTCGGAATCTGCGGTCAACTGTAGTCAATTGTCAAAATCAAACCCTAGATTCCAACTACATGGAGAGAGAGATGTGTGTGCGGTTGAAAGATTCCAACCGCACGCATAGGCTTGTGTGCCTGCGGTTGCAACTGAAAATATCTTATGGCAACCCTGTGGCTGATAACCAAAAACCCTAATCACATGTGCGAGCTTTGGACCCTGCAATTTCGGACCTGAGTGAACCAACCTCAGATCTGTGCGAGCCAAATCAAAGAAGAGAGAAAAAGAAGATGCTTGATGATCATGTCCAAATGAGGGTCACTTGACTTTTATTTATAGCCATCCAAGGGTGTCCAAATTCTTCTTTTGGGCCGACCTGTCTTTTTGTGCACAAGTGGGTTTTTATATTACAAAATATTTTTCCTTAATCAAATTAAATTCTTCCAAGGGCTAGGAGGGGTCTTTCTTCATGAGGAAGACTATACGAATGTAATTTGTCCTTGAGTTGCCAAAATTAACAAAGAGAAGCACACTAGGAGGCCTCCTATAGATTTGAAGGAAGAATATTCAACATGCAAAAATTAACTAAGATTATCCATAGATAATTTGCATTTAGACACGGAAAAAAGAAAAACTCTAGAAATAATTAACTACATGTAAAACATTGAAATAGTTGTAATAATCTTACAATTCTTCCATGAAAAGACCTATTTTCACTCCCAAAAAGACATCTCCAAGACATAAGCCAATCTCCCATAGCAAGAACACCATTAAAATCACATCTCCACAAGTAGCGAGTTACACTAAGGCTAAGTCGAGCTCTCAAGAAGGGGCCAAAATCCAAATGTCATGATGGAAAATAAGAACTGTGTGATGCTCAATATATATGAGGTATATCACTCACTCATATTAGCCTTAAAACCGTATGACAAGTTTGACTTTGAGTATGAATCAAGATAGTGGGTTCACAAGCCAACCCAATAGCTCATAATAACAAAAATAGGCCACAAAGCTCACATATGTGGGTTGAAATTTTCCATAAGCATGATGTCATGCCCTTTTTTGGCAATAAATGCTGTGAAAGGGCATCGAATGGGCTAGGGGGATGCCCCATCATCATAATCAACTCCATCCTTTGAGGGGATGCCTTCAAGAAGTGCCTCAAAATGGCTCCAAGTGTTAAAAACCATGCTTTGGGTGCCTTGCGTCACCTTCTCAGTGGCTAGAAATGTGACGTGGCATCATCCCTTTCTAGCATTGGGGCTCCAAGTAGTAGTACAAGCCCTCCCTTGTCATCCTAGGGATGACCATGTGAAATTTTACAAGTCTAATTGCAACAACTGGAAATTTATTCTTCTAACTGTAAATTAAGCAGTTTATTTGCTACGACAAACAACGAATAAATCACACTAGAATTTTTCACCATAAAATTGCAGAAAATAAAATGTCGGAAACTAAGAAATATGCTAGCACACAAAAAATTGACACAGTTATTTTCGGACAAATGTCCTTAGAAAAACCCAATGTGGGAAAACTGGTGCAACAACTGAGGGTTTTTATTATTATGTAATAGTGAGAAATTCTGAGTACAACTCGATGCCAAAAACTAGCAATCCTCTACAAAATAAACTGACCACAACAATTAATGAGACAAAATTTGTCTCACCTGACATTGATCCAACTCCACATCTGGCACAAACTGGCCACATGAAAGCCCCTGCGTTAGCCTCTACGTGACTTCTGTGTAGGCCCTCACATGCTTTGCTTGGAAGCTACTCTGATCAAGTCGTCCAACACAATTCAGCCTTTGAGAATGACTTCCTAGACCTTCTGGAAAATCTCCTGGCCTCCAGCAACTGAATTGACCCTTACTTTAGCTAAATCGAACTTTGCATCTAAAGCTTCCCACGCAGTCCCTGCGCAACGTCACTGAGGGAACTCAACCTCTTGTAGCTGACTCTCCAGAACTGGAAAACTTCCTTAGGACTCACTGGCTCTGCCCATCATTGTCTTTGTGTCCCCTTTTTGGCTCAAATTCTTCCGGCTGAATGCTGCTCTCTGGAAAATCAAACTGCCAAGGAAATTCACTTTCCAAGTGTGTCTTTCTTTAACCCCATCGACCTCCTCTTATAATCGGCAGTTGGATCACCAACGGCCACGATGAAATCCTTATTGATGGGTGAGATCATTTCTAAGTTGATCCGTGTGAGTTTCTTGAGAAATCTCACCTTCCTCAATTAATTGTTGTTGATTAATCATTTTCTCGAAGTTAGACATAGAAAAAATTTAATTATTGATTAATTAACTTAATCAAGGCATTTCTAGGTGGATTTCCTTGAAACTTTTTCTTGGTTTTGGAGGTCTAGTGTTTCTTAGCCTCTTTGACAACTGTCGAGACTAGAACACTATCCGATGCTACAAAAACTAACACTCCCTCTTAGCAAGGAAGGTGTTCTTCGAAAACTAGTGCAACAACTGAGTTTTTTATTATTACAACAGTGAGAAATTCTGAGTACAACTGGATGCCCAAAACCGACAATCCTCTAATGTTGGACACCTAATCCTCTATGGGTTTGTGTTGAATGTGACAACCACCAGAGTCCCAAGAGACCACTTGGAATATGAATCCAAGGGTCACACCAATGTACTATATATATGTATCATTGTGAATAATAGATGCAATTCAATGTTTAACATTCATATTTTGTCTTTGCCATTGTCATGATTAACATGGTATCAGAGCCTGAGGCAAATACCTGCCCTGATCAAAGTGTGAGCCACTAGTTTTATGCCTGTCATTTCTGCCCTGTCCACTTGTCAAAACTGAGCGCTCTATTCCTCATTCCGCGCCTGCCCGTAGGGACCTTAACGCCCCTTCCTACTCAGACCTGATCACGACTTTGACGTTCCTATCTTGTCAGATGTTTATTCTTGTGCTCAGGCCTACACAACTAATGCTTTATTTTCCTAGTTGTTGATGTACGACTCGCTGTAAGTAGAATGCCGTTGAAGCTTTGGGCCATTTATGCCCTTCATCAGGTTTGTTGTAGTTTATTCTTTGGACATTTGACAATGCCGATTTTGCATGCCCTGTCTACTTCTACCTTAATGCCTATATAAGCGTTGGGTTTCTTCGTCTGCAACCGTTGTTCATAGTACCATTTCTGCATGCAACGATTGTGAGTAATGTAATATCTTAGCATTGTTGGAGCCTGTTTTTTGTCAGCGTGTCAGGCATTGTCTGTAAACCTCAGTCCACACCTATCCTCTATCTCTTAGGACTGTTACTATTAATCTTGCATGACCGTTTCATTACTAGTCATGACCCAAACCAGGAAAACCGCACTTGCTCCAGAGATCTGCTTGCGAACTTCCTCGCGGATTCGAGAATAGGGGACATTGTTAAGGTTGCGGCAGTCATTGTTGATAACAAAAGGACACGAGAAATCCCCATTCCGAGAATCAAACTCGAGACCTGTGGCACCCTCGACCTCTCCCCTTACATAGTCAGCACCCTTCCTTGACACTCTAACTGTGATTGCCATATGCGACCCTCCATACGCAACTGCTGCCATACCTCTTGCAACGTTGTCGCTGCCATTCTAATAGGCATCCACGCTAATGTGCTTAGAAAATCCTATCTGTGTCAAGTTTTCAATTTTTTTTCCATTTTTTGTGCACTCTCTCCTATTGCATTGGTGTTCTAGTAGAATCTATAATCTGGCGAGCTGATAATTAAGTCACGAAAGGGGAAATTAGGCCTTAAATATATGTGGAGCTTGGAGATTAATATATACTTCTGTTGAAAAATGAGTGTAACTGTTTTCTTCCTGTTGGACTACGCATTGTGAGCCATTACTTTGAAGTGCTCTGCCCCCGTGTTGATGGAGTAGTGTATTATGTCTGTGACCTATTTGCAGCCCATTAAAACTCTTACACAGATGCAATGTTTCTCAACTACTATGTTGCTTCCAGTGTGTCGCTAGCCTTCCCGTTTTTTGAAGCGATTGTGAGTGGGACTTGCGCTAGTTTGATATCGAATTGCCCCAACGTTATAGCGTACAAAATAAGATGATCGCTATATCTTCCAAGAGGAAAGGCTATTGGTGTTGATGGAACATCGTGAAAACCTTCAAATGCGTCTAAAAGTGGCCTCATTTAGACTTTGAGTGTTATATCTCCTGGAAATTATATATTTATAACCTGCCAAGACTATGTGGCGCATATGCATGAACTCTTTTTGTTGATGGTGATGAAAAAAAAATTCTGATAGTGACATAGATAAAGACCAACTATCATAGCAATATTAAGGTATATGTTACATGAGTGCATTTGCAGGTGCAATAAGGATACAAGATTTTCAATGTTTTAACTATAAGTGCTCAACAATTTTCTTGGTAAAAGAGAATTGCAAGTGTGCATCAATTTTGCAATGTGGATAAGAGACTCAACCATGGTAATGTGAAGAATATTGATTTTACACACCAAGATACCATCAATGATGTGATCAAGCCGACCACCAACGAAATCCTCAATTTCTCAAGTCTTTATTGAAATACAGCAGTTTTAAAATCGTAAGAGATCCATTTCAGAAATCCATTGCTGCAGCGCATTTTACCTCTTGATATTTGGATCTTGCACCACTCTTACATTTGGTGTTTGTGCTAGTCCTTCTGTAACATTGCAATACATCTTATTTTTAAGAAAGGTAGCAATTCCTTATTTGGTCTTGGGAGTATATTTGGATTCAAGAATTTAAATCGTTGGAAAATGGCTGATGAAGTATTAGAATTACTAAGCAATCTAATATTTTCTACTGCTGAGGACAATCAAAATTAGCAAAACCACTCTTGCCGATGTTAAATTCTTTCTACAAAATTTACAAGACAAAATTGAATTTTTACAGCTTGAATCTCAGCGTCAGCGAGATGAGTTACAAAAAAGACAACATTCTGAACCTGTTTTTGTTCAGAACATTGAGATAGACTCCCATTAGCAGCAAGTCAATAATGTTGAAGTTCATTAAGATTCAATGCCCAATGAAGGAGAAGAAAAAATTCAACATACACTTCCCAATACCATCATCAGACCTTGGGGAGAGTTTGTCAACAACAAGCACACAACTGGTCTTGGATATGACAAGGATGTGTCCTTTCATATTCCAGATTACTCAAAGCCCATCAAATTTCAGGGTGCCGGGTTTCTTCATGGCGGTTCACCTTCACCCGTTCCAGATTCTGTTCTTCCACATTCGCAACCAAAAGTTGTTAAATGGAAACACTGTGTTCGATTTGGCCATATGAAAGATCACTGTTTTGATCTTCATCCATGTCAGCACTGTCATAAAACCATTCATTCTTCAAATAAATGCTTCAAAAACAAGCCTCCTACAAGAACAAAGATTCATCTTGGATAGATCGCTTCTTGGCAATGGGCTTCAACAGCCAAGAAGATATTTCAGTGATATGTCAGAACTTGTTCTAGAGTATTGAACAATCTTGCAGTTGAGTTTTCTCCATCATCTCACCTTGTATCTGACAGGGGGGAAGTGATGGCCATCTACAAGTTTCAAAGCCACATCAAGGGAGTTTGAGCCACAACCTGCCATACCAGATTCAGAGTTGTAGCCAGCCAGAGACAGAGATGCCACACAACATGCCTTCAGTTGGTGGTTAGCCTTAAAAGACTTAAGACTTCCCTTATGCAGGGTTAAGACTTCCCTTCAAAGAATTGGGGACACTTCCTCTGGCAGAAGACTTCAGCTTCTTGCTAGTTTTGGAAGAGTTTTAGGAATTCTATTAAGCATTCCAGAGTTGGTGGTCATCCTTAAACCATCACAGATTGAGACCTCCCTTTTCAGGTTGAAGTTCTCCCTTTTTATGCGGGGTGAGACCTCCCTTTCAAGGTTGAAGGTTTCCCTCTTCAAAACAGTTGGAGCACTTCCTCTAGCAGAAGACCTCAACTTCATGCTAGATTTGGAAGAGTTACGGGAACTGCATTAAGCGTTCTAGTGTTGGTGGTCATCCTTAAACCACCCCCCTCATACCAACATTTCAGAGAGCACTTTCAGCCTAGTGCTGCCATGCATGTTTTTGCACATTTTGTATTACAAATCTCTTCTTGGACACATACATACCCCTTCGGATTAAGGGGGGAATGTTAGACACCTAATCCTCTATGGGTTGGTGTGGAATGTGAACAACCACCAACGTCTAAAAGACCACTTGAAATATGAATCCAAGGGTCACACCAATGTACTATATATGTGTATCATTGTGAATAATAGATGCAATTGAATGTTTATCATTCATATTTTGTCTTTGCCATTGTCATGATTAACACTCTACAAGATAAATTGGCCACAAAAATTAGTGAGACAAAATTTGTCTCACCCGACACTGATTGGCCACACGAAAGCCCTTGTGTCACCCTTGCCCAGGCCCTCACACACACTGCTTGGAAGCTTCTTTGACCATGCTGTCCAACCCAATTCAACCTCTGAGAATGACTTGCTAGCCCTCCTAGAAAATCTCTCAGCCTCCAGCAATTGAATCAACCCCCACTCTAGCTAAATCGAACTCTGCCTATGAAGCTGTCTGTGGAGTCCCTGCGCAGCCTCACTGAGGAAACTCGACCCTCCTTTAGCTGACTCTCCAGAGGTGGAAAACTTCCTTCGGATTCATTGACTCTGCCACTCGCTGTCTCTGCGTCCCCTCTTTGGCTCGAATTCTTTCGGTTGAATGTTGCTCTTTGGAAAATCAAACTGCCAAGGAAACTTGCTCTCCAAGTGTGTCTTTCTCCAACCCCATCGACCTCCTCTTATAATCTCCAGTTGGGTCACCAACGATCGTGATTAAATCCTTATCGATGGTTGAGATCATTTCTAAGTTGATCTATATGAGTTTCTAGAGAAATCTCACCTTCCTCAATTAATTGCTATTAATTAATCATTTTCCCTAAGTTAGACTTAGGAGAAATTTAATTACTAATTAATTAACTTAATTAAGGCATTTCCAGGTGGATTTCCCTAAAACTTTTTATGCATTCTAGAGTCCTAGTGTTTCTTAGCCTCTCTGACAACTGTCGAAACTAGAACACCATCTGATGCTACAAAAACTAACACTCCCTCTTAGCAAGGAAGGTCTTCTCCAACTGTCTCCATAACATCGTCCATACACATTGCTAATGTCTGACAACTGTGATACTCCGCCACTGCCCACTAACTACTGCGCAACTCTGAAAATGTTGATCCATGCTGTCGCTGGCACCGCATTGTACAACTGAATTGTTGCCAACTCTGGCACTAAACTACAACTAACTAACACTCCCTCTCAAGCTGTTGCTGTTGTTGCAACTACTGCAACTGAGATCCAAAATTCTATGCTTGCTACTGAAAATGGTTCTCCACTATACCCATCTGCTCTTTGAAATAAACGAACTTAGCTCTCCCTAGAGCTTTTGTGAGTATATCTGCAACCTGCTCTTTTGTGGGAACATATTGTAGCTACACTGCTCCACGCTGCACAAAATCTCTGATGAAAAGACATCGAATATCTATGTGTTTCGACTTTTCATGAAATAATGGATTTTCAGAGAGCTCGATGCAACTTTGATTATTGTAGTAGACACTAGTCGCCTCCATCCTTTGCTTGAACAAACTCACCAACAGCTTCTCAAGCCATATAACTTCGCACGTGGTTGTCCTAGCTACCATGTACTCCGCTTCTACTCAGCTCAGTGCTACTGACTTCTGCTTCCTACTGCACCAAGAAACCATCCTTGATCCAACACTGAAGCAGTACCCAAAGGTACTTTTCCTGTCCAATGAACTACTTACTCAATCTGCATCTGTGAATCCACATAGTTTGACATCATACCCTCGTGTGTATTTCAACGCATACTCTATTGTGTTGCGCAAATACCTCAGAATGTGCCTTGCTGCTGTCCAATGCACTCTCTTCGGTTCCACCATAAATTGACTGAGAGTGTTGATTGCAAAGTAGATATCTAGCCTAGTATTGACCTGATACATGAGAGAACTGATACACTGTCTATACAAGGTGGGGTCAACATCCTTGTCCTCTGATGCATCTATCTTCATCCAGTTGGTGATCATGGGCGTAGACATGGGTCTACAATCCTGTAGCCTGAATCTTTGTAGCATATCTCCCTTGACCAAAGAAGATCTCCTCGTCCTTCTGCGACACGTCCAAGCCTAGGGAATAGTGCATCAACCCCAAATCCTTCATGTCGAACTCTGCTGTGAGGTTCCTCTTGCAGTCCTCTATGAGCCTTGATGACCTTGTCATGAAGAGGTCATCCATCCAAATTTATGAAGGAAAGAAATGAAATATAGATATGACAGAAACATAAAGATATAATGAAAAAAAAACTTCAATTCATTAATAACAAAGTACTGAAAACTATTACATGTAGAATGGAAATAAACTAGCTCAAGCGATGGTAGCTTATCTTTGAGAAGAGATGTGGCGGCTACATGCCTTCTGAACTGTGTTAAAATGATGCTCAGAGGTCTTTTTATCATTAAGAAACAATGAGAAACCCTAAACATCCAAAAACCTAACGCTAGGAGATGAAGTGCCAAAAGCTTGTGGGCCCCTTGGGGTTAGTTGGAATGTTAACTTACCAGGTTTGTAATTTTGGCATACGATCTCTGTTTGGCTATCATAATACCTTGTTTCAAAGATTTCCAAGAGGAGGCCGAAAAAAGAATGGTAAATTGTGCTTGCACTTTTCCGATCTCCCTTGTTTCCCAAAAAATGCCATTTAGGTCCTTAAATGGCTTCGGAAGTTCAGGACCCGAAACACTGCCAAAAATAGTAAGTTGTGCTACAATTAAGGAAATTGAAAGAAACAATGGTGGGGGTCCAAGTGGAATAGGCGGGTGGCCACCAATATCCACCTGGATCACTTCTCCCCCCTTAGGAACCAATGGTCCCCATTGCATTGAGTGCCTCCATGACATGGGGAAACTTCTATTGAAATTGGTCCCTGGTGAGCCACTTGCTTTGGTGCAGGAGTTGGCCAACTTTGACAACCCGATACAGTTGGGTTTTTTGTTGGTGAGTGGTCTTGATATGTGTGCTCATAATCCGATTAGTTGTGGCCTATTCCATGCAATTTGGGTTGAGATTTGTGGGTGTTAGCTGTTCTGCAATGTCTGATGTGTCCAACAATGGTGGAAAGTATAGCTGAAGGCAGTCCACATTGAACACTAGGTGCAGACCAAGGAATGGGGGAATGCTGAGTTCGAAAGCGTTGTCACCCACAACCTTGGTGATGGTGTAACGCTCGTATCAGAATGGTCAGATCTTCCGATGGGCTCTAACAAAGCGTTCTTTCTGCAAATTCAACCAAACTTTGTTGCACACTTGAAACTTATGTGGCACCCGATGTTGATCATTTCGCTGCTTGTACTTGGCATGCAACTTCTCCAGGATGTCATGAACCTGCTAGCGGATATGCTAGATGTGTTCAATAAACATGGTTGCTTGATCAACCTCGTACTATACATGTGTGGATTCTATTTGTGTAGTCGCACGATACATGACAACATTAATTAGAGACAATGGTTGAAATCCCAGACCCATTTGAAAGGGACTGTGACTAGTCGAGCTATGGATAGCTCTATTATAACTATGTTGCACATAGGGAAGGCTCTCATCCCAGGTTTGTGGATGCTTGGAGTTGTACATGCGGAGTATGTACACTATCATCCCGTTGATGACCTTTGTGTTGATTTGGGGTAGCATTGGATGTGCTTTAGGCCTCAAATTTTGTAGGGAGGTGTGGGCACATGTATTCCAAAGAACCCATAAACCATATTGGGAAATTCCACCCAGAGACAATTTTATTAAAATAATTAATATTTTTAATGGGGTTCCTAAGCCTAAACTTAAGAAAATTAAAATATTAATGGGTTTTAATCTAATTATGGGTGTAACTTCTAGAAAAAGACGAAGATCAAGTCAAAATGATCTGAGCCTTTGATTAGGAGTTAATCTAGGCCTTTGGTTTTCCAATAGGAAGATATAAGAAGGGGCTTGAGGGTCATTGGGAAAACACACAGAGATAGGTAGAGAGTAATCCAGCAGTGGTAGCATTGAGCCAGAGGGGCTGATGCAGAGCCACATAGAGGCAACATAGAAACCAGTGAGGAGTCTGAAATTTACAGAGGAATTCAAGTTTCAGAAGCCAGGAGTCGGGGTGTGAGACTGGGAGCCAGAAATCGAATCTCTTGGGCAGCAAATCGACCAGCCAGAGGAGTGATGCAGTCCCCAGAGAGCTTGACGCTGGGCTGATGTAGGCACTGCACAGAGGCAGCCAGAAAATCCGGGGAGACAATTAGTTTGGAGCTGGATCAGCCAGGATTTCTAGTGATAGTGTGAGGTAACCTCACAATTCTTTCTGCCAATATTTCTCTGTAATTGAATAACCCAATGAGGTATTCAGAGATGTATTTAGAATTTGCTACTACTTAATAATAATAAACCCTCAGAGCTGCTGCACCGGTTTTCCCACATTGGGTTTTTCTGGGGACACTTGTCCAAAAATAACGGTGTCCTATGTGTTTGTATTTCCTTGCTCAGTTTTGATGTTTCAGAATCATATTTAATTTGGTGTAGGATGCTTCAGTAATATACTTCAATATTTCAAGAAGAAATCTGAAATAAGTTTGTAATGTAGTTTACGATCTAGGTGAAGTAGATTCAGCTAGTTGCAGTAGGATTCCAGAGATTGTTAGATCTAGGAATTTTCACACTTTGTTTGGCCATCAGTCTGGGGAGGGAATGCAGTCGACTTGGTGAACTTCGTGTCCAATAATATCTAGTGGCTCGACCAAAATGTGCTCAGGAACATACTATCCTGATTTGATATAATGATCTGCGGGATCTTAAAATGTACCCACACTCGTTCAAAGAAGAGTTTGGCAGTGTGCTCTATAGTGATACTCTTCTTGCAGACTGCCAATATAACCATCATAAAAAATCTGTCCACAACCACAAATACATAGTCATTACCATGCTTGGTAGAAGGGAAGCTAGACAGATAGTCCATGGAGATGGATTTCCAGGTGATCTGGGAAAATCCCAACACAAACATCTGATAAAAATTGGCAAGGCCCAAGAAGTTGCGAAGCTCTATTAGAGTGGTCAGGGCTGGCCAATACCGAATGACTTAGTCGGATCCACATGCACACCTTGCTCATCTATGATTTAACCCAGATATTGGACTTGGCTCATGCCAAAGGTACATTTCTCCAAGTTGGCACACAGTTTGTGCTGCAGTAGGGTTTGAAGGACCTACCGAATGTGTTGCAAGTGCTCTTCCCATCACTTGCTGAAGATGAGGATGTCATCCAGATAAACAACCACAAACGAGTTGGTAAAAGGCCGCAAGATGTCATTTATCAGCCTTATAAACGTAGTAGGGGCATTTGTCAACCCGAAAGGCATAACCAACCATTCAAAAAGGCCTTCCTTGGATTTGAAGGCAATGTTCCATACATCTGTGGGCTCTATTGGAACTTGGTGATAGCTAGACTTCAAATCGATCTTGTTGAAATACTCGGCCCCCTTGAGCTAGTCCAAAAGGTCATCAATCTGTGAAATTGGATACGTGTTCCTCACAATAATTTTGTTTAGTGCCCGATAATCAATGCAAACCCTCCAGGTCCTATCCTTCTTTTGTACAAGTACAATTGGGCTCCCACAAGGTGAGGAACTTGGTCGAATGTATTTTTTTTGCAGCAACTCCTCAATCTACCTCTTGATCTCTTCATTTTCCAGAATGGAGTGACGGTACATTGACCCATTGGGTAGAGGTGCTCCATGAGTCAGATCGATTGAATGCTTGGCCTGATAGTGCAAGGCTACCCTTGTGGGTGAGGAGAAGATGTCCCCATATTCTTCCACGATCTTATCCACTTGCCTTTGTTACGCGGTGGAACCTTTCGTGGGGGCTATGGATGTGGCCATGATCTTCCCTTTACTTTGAGAACGAATACAAAAGGAAACAAATTTCCTGGTCTTGGAGATGATCTTACTGCATTGCTTAGCAGAGATCAAAGAGATGGCAGTAGGCGGGGTTACCTCTAGTATTTTATATAACTTACCACCCAAAGTAATAATAGCAGTGCGAGGCCTTGACTTATACACAACATGATGCTTCCACAAGTATGGTTGGCCTAATAATACATCGCAAACTTTAAGAGGAGCAACATCACATAGTGCCTCATCCTTGAAGGGCTTGATGCTGTACGGAAGGTGGCACTGCTGGCTGATGCAAAGATCTCATCCTTGGTGAAACCACCTGATGGTGTACAACTGTAGGCGTGGTGTGGTCGGTTGGCCCAACCGCTTCATGACCTTTGTTGAAATGATGTTCTTTTGGCTTCCGCTGTCGACAATGAACTGCAGTAGAGACCCCTTTACCCACATCTGCGAGTGGACGAGATGCTTCCCTTCCTTTGGATCTTGAAGCTCAATCTTTAGGATCTTGGTGGTGGCAACGGTGGTGCTGGGATCCACATAAATAATCTACTTCCCTTTGTCATTCCCCTTGTCGGGTTTTGACTCAGAGTTGGATCGTGCATTTGACTTTGAAGCCTTCAACTCGCCCACCAATAACTGCTTGGCTTGACACTCACTTGTGTTGTGAGTGGGGCTCTTATGGAACTCACACCACTTTCCCATATCCTTCTTTATCTTCGTGGTGTTGTTCTTTGTTTGCGGCTTCGATGGGTTGTCTTGGGTCACCCCGCCTTGGCGTTGTCCTTTGTTCTGCGGTTTGGGGGTGCTCTTTCCCTGTTTCTGGTTCGTAGATCCAAAGTCACGCTCCTTTTGTTTAAATTTTTGTTCAATCTTGGCAACATATCGATATGCTGCACTAGGCGAGGAGATGTCTAGGAACTCCATTTCTTCCTGAATGTATTTGTGCAGACATTCACGGTACTTGAGCACTTTATGTCGCTCAAAGTCTTTGATACCCAACTTTGTGCCTAGAGTATGAAAAATATTTGTGATCTCATGCACATCTTGGTCCCTTTGCTGTCATAGAGTTGTCCATTGTATGTACTTGTTCTCATAGCTCCCCACGGAGTAACACTATTGCTTGACAACATTTTAGAAAGAGTTCCAAGAGGGGGTGACTGTAAATAGAGAGGGTTCCTCAACCCTTTTCTCAAAATAAGTTTCCCACCGGTCCTTGACATGGGGAGCAACCTTAAGCAGTGCAAAAGTAATCTTCTTCCTATCAGAGAAACTATGGACCAAAAAGTAACCTTCCAACAGTTTCAACCATTTATCTACAACTTCTACATCTATTTGACCTTCGAATATAGAGATATTGAAGTTTACTTGTACCTTGAATGGGGCTACGTCTCCGAAGTGACTGTTGGATGAAGATGCATTATCGGTAGGTATCTGCCGAAGGATCTGGGCAAAGTTGTCCATCATTGCGTCCCTTTGTCGCTCGAGCACTGCTTTGAGCAATATTTTAAAAGGATCTCCTGCTCCCTTGTATTTCTTTTCTTCCGCCATGGGAGGCCATCAAGTTCGGCGAGGTCGGTCTTTTAAAGGTTCAACCAGTTCGAGCCCTAACTACTTATACCTCGACCTCGTTGGGGACATGAACAGAACAATAGAGAGAGTAGTCTGCTCTGATACCACTAATCTAGATTTATGAAGGAACGAAATGAAATACAGATATGAATAGAAACCCAGAGATACGACAAAAACAAAACTTCAATTCATTAATAACAAAGTATTGAAAACTGTTACATGCAGAATGGAAATAAACTAGCTCAGGCGATGGTAGCTTATCTCTGAGAAGAGATGTGGCAGCTACATGCCTTCTGAATTGTGTTACAATGAGGCTCAAAGGCCTTTTTATCATTAAGAAACAATGGAAAACTCCAAACATCCAAAAATCTAACTCTAGGAGATGAAGCGGCAAAAGCTTGTGGGCACTGCTGGGGTTAGTTGGAAGGTCAAATTCTCGGGGTCGTAAGTTTGGCATACAATCTCTGTTTGGCTATCATAATACCTTGTTTTGAAGATCTCCAAGAGGAAGTTGAAAAAAAACAATAAATTGGTCTTTCACTTTTCCGGTCTGTCTACTTTCCCCAAAAATGTCATTTAGGCCCTT
Source organism: Pinus taeda (assembly GCA_000404065.3). Classification (NCBI taxonomy): domain Eukaryota; kingdom Viridiplantae; phylum Streptophyta; class Pinopsida; order Pinales; family Pinaceae; genus Pinus; species Pinus taeda. The sequence goes on along the minus strand of APFE030440805.1, from coordinate 437,120 downwards.
AAAACGACTCTGAAAGTTTAGGACCCAAAAAAATTGCCAAAATTAGTAAGTTGTGCTATATTGAGGAAATTGAAAGAAACAACATTGGGGGTCCAAGTGGAATAGGCGGGTGGTCACCAATATCCACCTGGATCAAGGATGAGTGGCTCATCCTCTACGCCAATGTTTTAAAAACTAGAACTGGTGACCGGACCGGTCCACCTAATGAACCGGGTTTCGAACTGGAATCGGTCAAACCGGGATTGGTCAAGTCTAAATGAATCGGTTTTTAAAAAATGCATTAAATAATTAATTTTTAATGAAAAAACTATTTTTAAGATTTATAACCATGATTTCAAGCCAATAGAAACAAAATATGCAAGGTTTGCTCATCTATATACCATGTAAAGGTGAATATATCAAAATGGCATCGAGTGCAATACATATCTTCAACAAAATACATAATCAATGAGGCTCTAAATGGCCTCTAGAGTCCGAAAACAATGCTCTAAGCTATGGTGTCACTGACCAACACGGTCACTCATGAAACTCATCATTGATTCAGCTTTACTTGAAATACATAAACATCATCAACAAGAGATACATAAGCATCATCTAGCTCAAAGTCTTTAGACTTGGATTGCTCAACCTTGTAACATGATAGAAATTGAAAAGGTTTAACATGCCTAACCAATGATTTTGGTTTGAGTGAAGGGTTCATCTCCTCAACCTTATAATGTGGTAGAAAAAGATTAGCATGCCTAACCAGTTGTTTTCCTTTGAGTGAAGAGTGCATTCTTGTTAAGGACATGGTAGAGGAGTTCAACAATCAATACCACCAACATCAACAAAGTTCAACAATCAATGCCACCAACATCAAGGTTTTTAAAGGGCTTCATGCTCTTGATCAAATGCCAATTTCATACCCTCATGCATGATAGAATCAAATGGAAACATTGCAAACCCCCAAACTATGAAATCCTGAAAACCGTCAAGTCTGCTGAATTTTGAGTGAAATCTAAAATTCTAGTTTCTCCATATGAAATCCAATGAGGTCGAAACCACTCTCAAACATCTTGAGCCATTTCATGGTAATGTTAAAAATTTAAAAGGATGAAAATGAAAATTAAAGGAAATGTCACTTTTACTTTAAGAATTTAACATTACCATTAATTGCCAACATTGCTAGGGTTGAGATGTGTCAGGAAAATGATAGGGTGGGCATAATTTTCTTGGAGGGACTATATTTGGAGGAACACAACCCCAAATTTCCCTCAAAACAACTTCAAAACTCAAAAAAATGCATTCTGTGGGGTTTATGGTTGCCCTGGCAATAAATCAACCGGTTTATGATGGAACTGGCCGGTTTGACCATAAACCGGCCAGTTCTATCCTAAATCGGTCGGTTAGGATTAGTTTTGCTAATTTTTTGGCGAAGGGAGGGGTCAAATCGGGTTTTTCTGCCGGTTTGACCCAATGGGCTAGTGAACTGGCCGGTTTTTAAAACACTGCCTCTACCATCAAGTAGTAAAGGTTGGGATCTGTGTCACTCTTGACAAATCCCATCTGTTGCAAGTAGTTGTCAATCTAACCATACCACGCCTTGGGAGCCTGCTTGAGCTTTATAGAGCTTTCTTCAGGCTGCACACATGTGTGCACCTCTCATGTGTCTCGAAGCCCTCTGGCTGTTTTATGTACACCTCGTCCTCTATCACGCTGTTCAAGAATGTTGTCTTAACGTCCATCTCGCGAATCTTCCATCCCGTCTGTGCTGCTTGGGATGTAATTGACCGGATAAAAGTGTATATGGCAACTGGGGCGAAGGTCTCCTCTTAATCTATAACTTCCTTCTGCACATACCACTTTGCCACAAACCTAGCCTTGTACTTCTCCACATTGCCGTTTGCAATGTACCTGATCTTGTAAATCCATCGAGAGCCCACAATTGACTTGCCCTCGGGCCTCGACACTACCTCCCAAACATCCTTAGTCATGATAGAACTATACTCTTCTACCATGGAATATATTCACACTTGATGCTATGCGGCCCCCTGATAGTTGGAAGGTTCTTTAGCCCGTGTCACCAATGCTTGGTACTTGTTTGCCTATTTGCATTCTCTCTTGTTCGTCCTAGGAGCTCCATTGAACTCCTCCGCATCTCTCATTGTCTGATGAACTTCCCTACTGGTTCGACCACTAGTGGTGGGAGGCTCAACCAACTCCTCATCCTGCCTCTACTGCTCCGTCTGCTGCGAACTCACTGGATCTCCTGCACCTGAGGATATGCTGGTATTCATAATAGTACTAGATCCATTTGACTGTCCTTGCGGTGGTCCTAGCGGTGGCCCTTGTTGCTATCCCTACTGCTGGACCAATGGAACTTTTGTTGGCTCACTCTGATCACCTATTGGCATCTCACAAGACTTCTTGAAGGCTTTATCCTCCTTAAACTTCACAGGCCATCTCATTATGATCTTCCTATTGCCAGGGACATAGATCTTGTATGCCTTGGAGGTTTTGCTATACCCAACAAAGTAACCTCTCTTTGTAGTTTGATCCAACTTGGTGCGCTGCTCATCTGGTACATGGCAATAAGCTATGCTACCCAAGATCTTGAAGTGATTGACCCCTGGCTTCTTCCCTGAGAAGGCTTTTTTTGGTGTTATCTTCCCCCAACTGCTTGTGAGGAACCCTGTCCTGAATATACACAGCCGTGTTACACGCCTCTGCCTATAAGAACCTAGGCAAATCCTAGTCATAAAACATTACTTTTGTAGTCCCAACTATAGACCTGTTCTTCCCCTCCGCCACCCCATTCTGCTGTGGGTTGTATGGGACTGTCCACCCCTCTTGATGCCTTCCTTTGCACTGAAATATGTGAAGTCACTATTTGTGTATTCACCTCCATTATCTAAGTGAAGCACCTTGATCTTTTTCCCTGTTGTGTTCTCAACCAAAGCCTTAAACTCCTTGAAGCGATCGAAGACCTCATCCTTGGTTTTCAGAAAATAGATCCAGATTTTCTTGGAATGATCATCAATAAAGGTGATGAAATACTTGTACCCTCTGAGAGAGCTAGTGGACATTGGGTCACAAATGTCTAAGTGTATAAGCTGTAACATGCCATTTGATTTGTTGTCACTCCTTGGGAATGCTGCCTTAGCTTGCTTCCCAGGTACGCACCCCTTGCACACATCATCATGTTCCGTGCCTAATTCTGGAACACTTGTCACTATCTCCCTGAGCATCCTAAGTGCTCCATGGTGTAAATGCCCCATCCTTATATGCTATAACACATTCAGGTCTTTGCCACTGTTAATGCTATTGATAACTAGTGCCATTGGAGAATCGAACTACAGCTTACACAATTTGTTGCTTCGTTCCCCAATCCGTTTTTCTTTCTTCCAGTTCTGGTGTTTGATGAACACCTTCTTCCCTACAAAGTGGACATCATAACCCCGATCCTCTAACCAGGATACTAAAATTAGGTTCATACCCAATCCTGGCACATGTAATACATCTGTAACGCTGGTGCTTGCTCTTGACTCCCCTCTAAGTCAATGGTACCCCTCCCTACTAGAGTACGTTTCGTCTTGTTTCCCATTGTTATCTGTAAGTCCATTTTCTCCTCACTATAGGTGGAGAAATGTTCTCTAACTCCTGTCATGCGTGCTGACGATCCACTGTCCATATACCAGACTCCCTGGGAAGTTGAGGTATTAAAACAAGCAAATTCATCCTCCATTCTAGAAGACAATTTTGTAGCCTCCTGAATATAAAATTTGTCCATGGCCATACTGGAAGACTCTAGAAAATCTATTGGAGACATCCTGAGTATAATTTCGTATGCTATTTGTCTTCCGCCCGACATTGATTTTGCTACTGCAAACTGCCACAAAAACCAATTGCGCCCAATCAAGGAATTTGCTGTGCAAAAAATACGAGCTGCTCACCTTCTGCTTGCTAGAATCACTTCCCAGACAAATCGACCCTTCCTGCATTCTGAAATTGGAAATTTGAACCTCGGAATAAATTGTATTGCTGCTCCCCCTGAGCTATGAATTTCTCCCTCCTCGTCTTAGAGCCTCCTGTCTGCCAAACTCCCTTTGATACCATGCAAAATTTTACAAGTCTAATTGCAGCAACTAGAAATTTATTCTTCTAACTGTAAATTATGCACTTTATTTGCTACGACAAACAATAAATAAATCACATTGCAATTTTTCGCCATTAAATTACTGCGGAAAATAAAATGTTAGAAACTGAGAAATATGCTAGCACACATAAAAATTTGACAACTATTTTTTGGACAAATGTCCCTGGAAAAACCCAATGTGGGAAAACCAGTACAACGGCTAAGGGTTTTTATTGTTATGCAACAGTGAGAAATTCTGAGTACAATTGGATGCCCAAAACTGGCAATCCTCTACAAGATAAACTTGCCACAAAAATTAGTGAGAAAAAAATTGTCTCACCTGACACTGATCCAACTCCACAACTAGCACAAACTAGGCACACGAAAGCCCCTGTGTCACCTTTGTGTAGGCCCTAACATGCACTGCCTGGAAGCTTCTCTGATCAAGCTGTATAGCTCAATTCAGCCTTTGAGAATGACTCGCTAGCGCTTCTGAAAAATCTCTTGCCCTCCAGCAATTGAATCGACCCTCACTCCAGCTAAATCGAACTCTGCCTCTAAGCTACCTGCGCGACCTCACTAATGAAACTTGACCCTCCTTTAGCTGACTCTCCGGAACTGGAAAACTTCCTCCGGACTCATCGACTTTGTCCCTCATTGTCTTTGCGTCGCCTCTCTAGCTTGAATTCTTGTGGCTGAATGCTTCTCTTTGGAAAATTGAACTGCCAAGGAAACTCGCTCTCCAAGTGTGTCTTGCTCCAACCCCATCAACCTCCTCTTATAATCTCCAGTTGGATCACCAACAACCACAATTAAATCCTTATTGATGGTTGAGATCATTTCTGAGTTGATCTGTATGAGTTTCTAGAGAAATCTCACCTTTCTCAATTAATTGTTGTTAATTAATCATTTTCCCTAAGTTAGACTTATGAAAAATTTAGTTGCTAATTAATTAACTTAATTAAGGCATTTCTGGGTGGATTTCCTTGAAACATTTCTGGGTTTTGGAGTCCTAGTGTTTCTTAGCCTCTCAAATAATTGTCGAGACTAGAACACCATCCAATGCTACAAAAACTAACAACCCATCGTCATTTGGACTTTAGAGCAAGTCATGCCCATCAAACAATGCCAAGGCCAACCTGGGGTTATGCTAGGTCAAAAATTTTGTTGATCATTAAGAATCACCAAAGCCATGTAAGAGGAGCTCAACATTTCAACATCTAGGGGTGCTTTGAGGTGTCAATCATCTGCTGGAGTCATCAAAGTGCCCAACCTTTTGCTTTGGAGGGGCATTGTCGCATGTGTAAGGTCATCACTGTTCTCTGAAAACGTGGCAGGACCTGGGCATAATGTGTGGTGGAGGCATGTTCCCTCAAGGTCTCTATACAACCCTAAAAAAAATCCCAAACTCAAGTGAAAATTACCAGTCATTAGGGACAATGACCATAGATGCATCATAGTGGACCATACTCAATTGTTAAGGGCATAATAATACGTCAAATTGGGATCACCTTCAAATATATAACTAGACCAAGTCTTGTAAAAGTATTCCCTACCTGTTTTAGGGATGGCTAGGTGGTCAACCCTAGTAGGTGCTTCTAGCTCCTAAGGGAAGGTGTCGTGTCCTAGGTCAACCATTCAACCATATGCGTTTGTGATAATGTGGCAACAGAGGGGAATTGCTTCATGGCTAGGTGCCATGGTCATGCGACCAACTGATGGAGGTCCATTGCCTTGAGTATATAGATGTATGGAGGGAGCAATTGTGGAGGTACGAGTTACCCTTTCCTCAACCTTGCTTTTCCCACCCCTCTAGTGTGTCTTTTACTTCCTTTTGATAATACTTTGACAGAGAGCATAACTCATGTGTCCAAGCTTTCTTTGAATGACATAACATTTATCTACCCTTTAATGATGAGTCATCTTCTTGCTCAATAGGGTTGGGACATACTATTAGTTTTTGGTTGCAGTGGACAGGTGTTCTAGTATCTATGGTGTTTATGAGGCTAAATGCATCATAGTGGGCCATACTCAATTGTTAAGGGCATACTAATACTTCAAACTGGGATCATCTCCCAATATTTAACTAGACCAAGTTTTGTAAAAATGTTCCCAACCTGTGTTAGTGATGGCTAGGTGGTCAACCCTAGTAGGTGCTTCTAGTTTCTAAGGGAAGGTGTCGTGTCCTAGGTCAACCCTTCAACCATAGGTGTTTTTGATAATGTGGCAACAGAGGGGAAATGCTTCATGGCTAGGTGCCATGGTCATGGGACCAACTAATGGTCGCCCATCGCCTTGAGTATATAGATATGGAGGGAGCAATTGTGGAGGCATGAGTTACCCTTTTCTCAACCCTTCTTTTTCCACCCCTCTGGTGTGCCTTTTACTTCTTTTTGATAATACTTTGACAGGGAGCATAACTCAGGTGTCCAAGCTTGCTTTGAATGATATAACATTTATTTACCCTTTAATGATGGGTCATTTTCTTGCTCATTAGGGTTGGGATACACTACTAGTTGTTGGTAGCAATAGACAAGTGTTCTAGTCTCTATGGTGTTTATGAGGCTAAGGAACACATTTTCTCCAATACCTAGAGAATGTTTCACAAGAAAAGCCTTAATTAGATTAACTGACCAATTATTAATTATTTTCCTAAGTTTAACTTAGGAAAACTAGCTAATTAAATCATATTAATTGAGGCAAATCGATTTTGCTCTACAGACTTCCAGAAAAGTCACTTGATGGGGTCAAGATGATCTTAGCCATCGATTGTGATTAGATCGTGGTCGTTGGTTACTCAACAAGAGATTAGAAGAGTAAGTTGATGGGGCTCTGGAGAAGACAACAAAGACACTCAATGGTACAATTTGCAATGCAAGCGAGGGCACAGAGGGAGACACCAGTGGCGGGGTTTCAACAGAGAGATTGAGGAGAGAATTTATGGAGAAATTTTCCACAGTGATTCGAGCATTCTAGTGTCACGAAGGGAGGCCGAATTATTTTGTAGAGAGGCTGTACTAGTTAGTGCAAGTTGGCCAGTGCATAACTCTGGGCAGCAAATCAATTTCCAGTTGCTGGAGATAGGTGCTGGAGGAAGTGCGAGTTCTTTAGTGGAGTTGTAGATGGAAGAAGGCGTTGCAGAAACGATTTGCCAGTGGTAGCATGAATTTCGATTGGGTCATACACATTTCCAGTTGCGAGTCCGAGTTGTAGGCAGGGGTGCAAATTGCACTGATGAGGCTGAGCTTATTTTGTAGAGGAAACTTGGATTTCCAGATTGATTTGCTAGTGGAGAAAATTGTATGTTGGAGCTTTGCCAGTGAGAGGCAAGCAGTTGTTGTATTTCTCAATTTCACTGAAGATTTAATAATAATATAAACCCTCATTTACAGAACTGGTTTTCCCCACATTGGGGTTTTTCCAGGGACATCTGTCCAAAAAAACGTGTCAAAATTTTATGTGTGTGCATTATTTTCTCAGTTCTTGTCTTTATTTGTGAAGTTGCAGTAGTGAATTAATTGTTATTTGCTGAATTAATTTTCTGAAGACAAATAATCTCTAGTAGATAGAAGATTAAATTTCCAGTTACTGCAATTAAGGAAATTTCACATGGTATCAGAATAGATCTAAACACAGAGGGTTTGTAGGAGTAAATCAACACAAGGCACATGAAGAGAAAGTCGAGGGTTTTAACCCAGTTCGATTTCTTCAGTTATTCTCCAATTTATCTGAGTTCACTACATTTCCATATTTTCCAAAGATGTCCACAGCTGCTTTGAGAGATCATGATAGGTTGGATGGAGCCTCTAACTTTGGAGTTTGGAAAGCCAAGATGTCATTTCTTTTGGATGAGTATGGATTGAAGGAGTTTGCGGAGAATGTGATTGGTGTACCGACCGATCCACAACAATTGACCACCTATAAAATGGAGAATGCCAAAGCAAAGAGGATTATCATTGATGGTGTCAAGGACCATATAGTTCTGCATATCACAAAGATTGACACAACGAAGTTGATGTGGGACACGATTGTCAACCTGTACCATAGTCCTTTAGAGAACAAGAAGATGTTTCTCAAAGAGAAGTTGAGGACTATCAAGCAGCATAAGGGTGAGGATGTGACTTCTTATTTCACCAGGGTTCGACTTTCCAGAGATGAATCTGCTGCAGCAGGAGACAAGCCAAGTGACGATGAGCTAGTGTGCATAACACTCAATGGATTTTCCAAGGAATGGAGCATGTTCATTCAAGCGATTTCTGGGCGAGACACACTTCTAGGATAGGATTTCCTATGGAGTGACTTCACTCAGGAGGAGCTAAGGCTCAACATGGTTAATGGCACCAGTAGCAGAAGTGGCAAATCACCGAAGGTGGAGCAAGAAAATGTCGCCTTAGCAGGAAAAGGGAAGGTGAAGAAGGGTTCCTGTAAGGGACAAGCCTCAAAAGGAGACAGGAAGAAGGACTTAAGTAAGGTCAAATGTCTTGGTTGCGGTAAAGCATGGTCACTATGTTAGCCAATGTCCTAACTGGAAGAAGGAAAAGAAGGGGAAGTAGACAACAACTTCAACGGACATTGAGGATTTGTCTTCTTAGAAGATGAATTTGCTCTTGTAGCATGCCTATCTAGCTCCACGTCCACTAGAGTCTGGTATATAGACAATGGAGCGTCAACACATATGATAGGGATTAGAGACTATTTCTCCAGTTATAGGGAGAGGAGATGGACTTCCAAATACAGATGGGAAACGAGACGAAGTGTACTCCAGTTGGGAGAGTCACCATCAATATTTAGAGGGAGTCAGGCAAGAACACTAGTGTTACAAATGTGCTGCATGTGCTACGTCTATGAATGAACCTGATTTCAGTTTCTACACTACATGATAAGGAGTACAGTGTCTACTTTGTGGGGCAGAAGGGGTACATCAAACACCAAGAGTTAGAAGAAGGTCAAAGTTCAAATAAATTAGGGTTCGAAGCAACAAGTTGTACAAGTTACAGTTCGGTTCTCCAAAGGCACTGATTAGCAACAATAGTAGTAGTGGTGAAGACTTGGAAGAGTTGTGGCATAGGAGGATGGGACACTTGTGTCATGGGGCGCTGAAATTGCTCAGGGAGACTGATTGGGGTTCGGGAATTGAGCACGAAACACTATGACATGTGCATAGGGTGTGTACTTGGGAAGTTCACAAAGGTAGTGTTCCCAAGGAGTGATAGTAGAGCGAGTGGTGTGCTTCAGTTAGTACACTCAGATATTTGTGGCCTGTTGTCTACCAAATCTCTCAGGGTTACGAGTATTTCGTGACCTTCATTGATGACTACTCCAGGAAGACCCAAATATATTTTTGAAGACGAAGGACGAGGTCTTCAGTCGGGTCCAAGAGTTTAAGTCTGTTGTGGAGATTATGACAAGAAAAAGTATTAAGGTGCTTCATACAGATAATGGAGGCGAGTACACAAATAAAGCCTTCATAGGGTTCTATGCGAAGCAGGGCATCGAGAGAGAGTAGACAACTCCGTACAACCCACAACATAATGGGGTTGCAGAATGAAAGAATAGAACGATTGTTGGAGCGGCGAAGACTATGTTATATGACTAGGATATGCCTAAGTTTATATGGGCAGAGGCATGTAGAACAATAGTATACATACAGAATAGGGTTCCTCATAGAGCGTTGGGGAAGATAACACCAGAGGAGGTCTTCACAGGCAAGAAGCCAAAGGTCAAGCACTTCAGGATCTTTGGCAGCATAGCATGCTGTCATGTGCCAGATGATAAACACACAAAATTGGATAAGACTATAGAGAAGGGCTATTTTGTTGGCTACAACGAAACATCCAAGGCATACAAGATCTATTTTCCTAGTACTAGGGGGATCGTCATGAGACAAGACATGAAGTTCCAGGAGGAGAAAGCCTTGAAGAGATCTCACAAGTTGCCAGTAGATGATTAGAGTTGGCCAACAAAAGCTCCGAGGGTTGAGCAACAATTGTAGGGACAACCATAGGGACAACAAAGTACTAGTACAGTTACTAGCACAAGCACTAGCTCAGGTGCAGGAGGTCCTGCGAATTCATAGTAGATGGAGCAGTAGGGGTAGGATGAGGAGCTAGGGGCTCCAACCACCACTAGCATGAGGAGGAACAACGAGGTGCTTCAGACGTTGAGAGATGTGCAAGAGTTCATGGGACCTGCTAGAGTGAGCACTAGAGAGCATAGACAACCATATAGGTATAAACCGTTGGTGACAGAAGTCGTCGACAGAGAACCTTCCAGCTATGAGAAAGCTGCACAACATCAGGTGTGGCAAGATGCCATGGTGGAGGAGTACAACTCCATCATAATGAACAATGTATGGGAGGTCGTGCCTAGACTTGTGGATAGGTCAGTTGTAGGTTCTCGATGGATTTATAAGATCAAGTATGCTACAGATGGTAGGGTGGAGAAGTATAAGGCTAGGTTCATGGCCAAGAGGTAGCACAGAAGGAAGGCATAGATTATGAGGAGACCTTCACACCAGTGGCCAGATACACTTCCATCAGGGTCGTGATATCTCTAGTAGCACAGATGGGATGGTTGATTCACTAGATGGATGCCAAGACAACTTTCTTGAACGAGGTGATAGAGGGGGAGGTGTACATCAAACAACCATAAGGTTTTGAGATGCATGAGAGAGGAATGCATGTGTGCAGACTTAAGAGGGCACTGTATAGGCTCAAACAAGCTCCTAGAGCATGGTATCGTCGGATAAACAAGTACTTGTAGCAGATGGGCTTTGTTAAGAGCGAAACAGATTCCAACCTCTACTATCTGATGGTAGGAGGTGAGCCACTCATCCAAGTTTTGTATGTGGATGATCTATTCTTGACAGGGTCATCAAGGCTCATAGAGGACTACAAGAGGGACTTGGAAGCCGACTTCGAGATGAAGGATTTGGGATTGATGCATTACTTCCTAGGACTGAAGTTATGGTAGACGAACGAGGATATCTTCCTTGGGAAAGGGAGGTATACTATGGATATCTTGAAGAGGTTCAAGATGCAGGATTGTAGATCCATGTCCATGCCAGTGATGACCAACTAAAGGGAGATAGGTGCATCATAGGACGCATATGGGGACCCAACCTTATATAGGCATCTCATCTGATCTCATATGTATTTGGTCAACACAAGGCGAGACATTTGTTTCGTAGTCAACACTCTCAGTCAGTTCATGGTGGAGTCGAAGAGAGTAAAATGGACAACAACGAGACACATATTGAGGTATCTATGAGGCACATTCGAGTATGGATTGAGATATGCTCGAGGTAATGGTGTCGGTTTGTGTGGATATACAGATGCTAACTGGGCAGACAATTCAGTGGATTGGAAAGGCACCTCAGGGTGTTGCTTCAGTATTGGATCAAGGGTTGTCTCTTGGTGCAGTAGGAAGCAGAAGTCCATGGAATTGAGTTTTGTAGAGGCAAAATACATGGTAGCTATCATGGCCACATGTGAAGCTATTGGCTTCGGAAGTTGCCAGTGGGTTTGTTTGGTTAGAGGTTGGATTCAACTAGTATCTACTATGATAATTAGAGTTGCATCAGGCTCTCTGGGAATCTAGTCTTTCATGATAGGTCGAAGCATATCGACATCAAATACCACTTCATCAGAGATTGTGTACGTGGATCAGTTCGACTACAGCTTGTTCCCACAGATCAACAGATTGCAGATTTTCTCACGAAGGCCTTGGGTAAGGCAAAGTTTGTCTACTTTAGGAATAAGAAGGGAGTAGTGGAGAATACCTTCCTCGCTAAGAGGGAGTGTTAGTTTTTGGTAGCAATAGATAGGTGTTCTAGTCTCTATAGTGTCTATGAAGCTAAGGAACACATTTTCTCCAATACCCAGAAAAGGTTTTGCAAGAAAAGCCTTAATTAGGTTAATTAGCCAATCATTAATTATTTCCCAAGTTTAACTTTGGAAAATTGGTTAATTAAATTAGATTAATTGAGGAAAATCGATTTTGCTCTAGAGAGTTTCGAAAGAGTTACTTGACAGGGTGAAGATGATCTTAGCCATCGATTGTGATTAGATTGTGGTCGTTGGTTGCTCAACAAGACATTATAAGAGGAAGTCGATGGGGCTTTGGAAAACACAATAAAGACACTGAATGGTGCGATTTGTAGTGAGAGAAAGGGCGCAAAGGGAGACACCAACAATAGGGTTTCAACAGAGAGACTGAGGAGAGATTTTTCAGAGAAATTATCCATAGTGATTCCAACATTCCAGTGTCAGGAAGGGAGGTTGAATTATTCTGTAGAGGGAAACAAATCGATTTCTAGTTGCCAAAGGCTGGGGCCAAAGGAAGTGCGAATTGTTTAGTCGAGTTGCAGGTAGAAGAAGGCGTTGCAGGAATGATTTTCTAGTGGTAGTGCGAGTTTCAGTTGGGTCGTGCGCATTTCCAGTTGCCAGTGCGAGTTGCAGGTAGGAGTGTGAGTTGCAGGTAGGAGGCCGAGTTTATTTTGCAAAGGAAACTTGGATTTCCAGATTGATTTGCCAGCAGAAAAAATTGTATGTTGGAGCTTTGCTAGTGAGAGGAAAACAATTGTTGTATTTCTCAATTTCATTGAAGATTTAATAAGAATATAAACCCTCATCTGCAAAATTGGTTTTTCCCACATTGGGGTTTTTCCAGGGACATTTGTCCAAAAATATCGGTGTCAAAATTTCATGTGTGTGCATTATTTTCTTAGTTCCTGTATTTATTTGTGAAGATTGCAATAATGAATTAATCGTTATTTGCCGAATTAATTTTCTGAAGACAAATAATCTCCAGTAGATAGAAGATTAAATTTCTAGTTACCACAATTAAGGAAATTTCATACATACAAGGGTTCCATTATTATGTGATGGAGCATCAAGTGCTTAGGAACTGATTGATGGCTAATGTATCCCAACCATCTTTTGCATTTTAGTTTTTCCTTTTCTCATTGTGACCATCTTACGCTTTACCTTTATTTTAGTTGCATCAACATCTAGGGAAAAGTTTCTGCTCGAGATTCAAGGATGAGGATACGAGGGTGCCAATCCCAATGAACCAATGACAACAAACCCAAAGGATGGATATGAAATCGGGGGAATGGTGGAGAGTGGTAAGTATGGAAAAGCTATGGACATGCTACTTCATTCCAAGTTTCCCATGTAGTGCCCCTCCTATAACCCTATGGCCTCAAGGGAGGTCCCATAGGACTAGGGCCAAAAATTAACCTCCCTGGTAAGGTGAGAGAACAAATTTACAGTTAAGATCGGTTAATCATTTAGATCACCCCTTAATTCATATTAGAATGCCCAAAACATTAAGTAAATGCATATGATTGCAAAATGGTTAAAGTAACTGCTGAATGGTCACCCACCTTCCTTCAAGAAGAATGCGAGATGGCGAGAGGTGTCTGACTGGTGCAAATGACAGAGAAATATGGCATATCATTGTATATTGAGCAATGTAGGGCTGCTAGCTACTTGGCTATCCAAAGTAGGAGAATTGTTTTCTCCTATGGGGTTACCCACTTTTGTGTTGGTAACAGTTACCACTTTTTGTTTTTCCTTTGGTTCGCTAGGCAAAATTTTAAGCTGATGTTTCTGTTATCTTTTTTTAGATTTTTTCAAGCTTGTAAAGTATGTTCAATATTTGTTGAAGAATTTTCTAGATCAATGGCACGAGAATTATGTAATTCAAAACCATTGTAACTTTGCAACAAATACTCTCATTGGAAGTAATCCACAGGTGAAAAATGAACTTAAGTGCAGAAGTCATAAAAGTATATGGCGATTTAGAGTAATATGACCATCCAAATTAGCTAAGGGAATTAAAGGTACATACAGTGCTTGTATGTTTGTGGTAAGAAAATCTACAAATAAAATGAGTCACATTAGAAATAACATTAGGAAGAGTAAGCTCGTGCATCTTGTGTTATTATTGCCTGTGGTTTTAGGGTAAATTTCTATTCACCAGCGTCTAAAAGGTACTTCTTTCTTTTATGTTTCTTTTTTTGGTAGGAAAGAAAGTATCATAAACACATGATTAGAAAGAATCTTTGTTTTTTAACGTGGACTTCTATACATTCTCAGAACTCTATCCAAAGTTGGGTATGGATATTGGGATTATTGAATGGGACCAAACATGGTGTGCAACTATTACAATATTTTACAGTTACTCTTTTTCAGTTTTGCTTGTACTGAAGCAATCAAGGATTTCCCTCCCTTAATATCCTAATGTTTTTTCTGGTTTTCAGGTGAATCCTCACACACATCAGTTAAAGCTTTGTGATTTCGGCAGTGCAAAAGTACTGGTGCGTTTTCTATTCATTCAGTTGGATAAATTGCTTCATGTGTAAAGCTCTTTCTTATTAAGCTTACTGCCTGCGATATTGTGCATGCTCATATAGAAGGACGGGTCTTTTTTGTGCTGGTTATCTGCGCCTTGCTTTATCTTTAGCATGGTTCTATGTATCAGGTTAAAGGGGAGCCAAATATTTCATACATATGCTCCAGATATTATCGAGCTCCTGAGCTTATATTTGGAGCTACCGAATATACAACTGCAATAGATATGTGGTCAACAGGTTGTGTGATGGCTGAGCTACTTCTCGGACAGGTTGGTAGGAAATAGTAAACTCTGTTTATTTCACTCTGATGGTTTGTCATTAAATTTGGTTTAAGTCTATCCATTACATAACCTAATATTTCTTTCTATTTCTCTGTCATACAGCCATTGTTCCCGGGAGAAAGTGGTGTGGACCAACTTGTTGAAATCATCAAGGTAATTTCTTTTGCTGTTGATACGTGCTAAAGCTCCTGCAGCAAATCATTTATGCGAGTGTTGCTCTACTGATTTTCATTAAGACTTCTCTTACAGGTTTTGGGAACACCTACCAGGGAGGAAATAAAATGCATGAATCCTAATTATACTGAATTCAAATTCCCTCAGATAAAGGCTCACCCTTGGCACAAGGTACAGGTCATCTTTTGCATTTGAAGCTTAGATTTATCATTGTGCTCAGATTGATGAACTATACTGTGCTTTTTTCATTGTGAGAATGTTATATGATCACTCACATACACACACGCAGATGCGCACAATAGTGAATACCTGAGTACCTTGAAGCTTCTTTGGATCTAAAATCCCTGACTGCTGCCCAACTTGCCTACCAGGTTAACCTTGCATAGCAATAATTTTGATGATTTCCTAGGCACCTTTCATGAGGAATACGTGACGGACTACAAAATTACAAGAATAAAGTGTTGAACTATATGAACTAATTTTTATTATCAATCCCGGTTTGTATAAACTTCAGAGGTATCTTAAATTATACATGCAAACTACAGGGATTAGGCCACTGAGAAATATAATGTTGAAGAGTTCTAAATTCTCTTAGCCTAAGATGCACTATGAAAAATGGTCTACAGACATGAGAAATTAATTGCAAACAAATTCATTCAATAACTAGAAAACATGGTGAAGGTAATGATCCTAACTACTACCTGTTCATTCAACGGTTGAAGTTGAACAGTGTTCACAACAGTATCTTTCAGTGATCAGGATGAAGAAATGAAATCACACTACACTGCTAACAATGAAATCATACTACACTGTACAGTAAGAAGGGGTTTCATCAGTTTCCTTTCTTTGAGTGGGCCCTTACTCAACCCTTGAACAAGCTCTAAATTACCACTGATATAACAGAGTTTATATTAACTAATAACGCAGAGATTACAGAAATGTTCCCAGCTCCGAATCCTTTGTCATAATCCGATTGGAAAGAGAGAAGTTCAAACCAGAACTTATTTGATCTCTGCAACTTAGTTAAACCAATGTTCCATCAAGTTTTGAGGAAGGGGGGACGCAGAAATGGGGAGACACACGGGGGATGTGTGGGAGCACCCCCAAGATTTAGGGAAATTCAAGGGGGGCAGGGGGACATCAGGGTGTGTGTGTGTGTATAATTCAAATTCAATAATGAAATACATTGTTTCGTACATCATAAATGATTCAATGAAACAGAAATAGTAAAATATTATATACATAGATTTAAATTAATTGATCTTAATTCTAGAATCTACATTGATTTAAATTCACCATTCATCATTCTAGAATCTACGCCATTTTAAATTGATCATTCATGATTCTAAAATATAATTAGCAATTTAGTACTATGCAAAATGGAAGATACTAAAGTGTGAAGATTGGAATAGTAAATTGAAATTACTCAAACTCAAAAACAGTCAAAAGTGATGAGTCAAAGACTCATTTTGAGGTCATCATTATCTAGAGTCAAGACTCAAAAGTTAAAATTGAAAATGAACAATGGATAATGAACAAATGTTATCAAGATTCGATTGGTCATAAAACCACTTGACCCTGTTGTCGCACAGGTTGTCACGACAACGCTCAGATCGGGGGCTGTCACTCTGATCTCCGATCTTTCCGTTTAAGCCTGTCTCCCACGGCTAAGGGGGGTAGACCCTATAGGGAAATGGATGACCAACTGTGAAACAGTTGGGTTGGGAGACACGAAGGAACAAGCACTAAATTGATTTGTTAAATAAATAGACCAGTGCCTTATGAAGTTAATGTTTAAATGATTACTTACTAAATGTTGCAAAAATGTAAACCATGCAGAGCAATCATTTATGATCAAATATCCCGAGCGAAGATTAAATTTTATCAAATGCGAGAAAATGCTTAAATGATATTCCAGCAATTTAAAACTTCGAAAGATAAAGCTTCGATACACAACCATCCAATTTTAAACGCTAACCAGATATCTCATTTATGTAGCTAATCTTCAAAATGGTCATTCAAGCATGCTAAATCTCATAAAAATGATAAACATTAATTTCACATCAAAATTTTGGCCTTAGCAGAGAAGATAAAACATGGTAAATCCCTGAGCTAACACTGAATCTGGCAAAAAATTTCCACAATATTTTTATGCTTTTTCAGATAAAACAAAAATTAAAGCTAAAAGAAATCTAAATCTACACTTTTAAAAGAAAAGAAACCCCCCTTTTTATAATTTTATAATTTTTATAAATTTTAATGCTATATATTAAAGAAAAAACCTAAAGCTTAAATCTAAACTAAAACTAAATCTAATAAAAAAAATTTTATGTCTTTTTATATGTAATATTTTTTAATGATTTTTTTTTTAAAATTTAAGTTCTTAATGAAACAAAGAAATAAAATTTAATTTAAAACTATCTAAACAAAAACTAACATCTAACAAATTTTTATTTTTCATATTAAATAAATTTTAAACTAAATCAAAATTAATCTAATGTATGAAAACAAAACAAAGCCCTAAAGAAAATTAAGTCTATAGTAAAAAATCGAACACAAATAAAATTAAAAATCGAATTTTTTGATTTTAATTATTTATATACCCAAATCAGATCGAACGAAAAGACTTACGTTAATTCTTGCTCATAAAATGAAAACGAAAATTCCTTACCGCTTGACGCAAAGGAGGACTTGACCTGTAAAAAATAGACGTGGTTTCTTACAGTGTGTTGCAGGTCCCTTCGACGGCAAATGGAAGACGTTTGCAGCTTCCAGCAACCACGTAAACCCTCCAGCATTGGTCAGATGCAGTCCCACAATGTTTGTCAATAGGAGCTTTTTCGATGGTAAGAACGAGATGTTTGCAATGTGTGAATGCAGGTGCGTGGAGCTGAAAGGCGTATGGTGTCTTGGCTGCACGTGGGAGAAAGATAATGGTTGCGTGGACGCAGCGTGGAGAGGAGGTCACGCAGATGGCTGGAATACCTGCGTGAGGGTGCTGCTGGCCTGGAGGCTGCGGTTTGGATATAATCGAGAGCTTCAAATGCTGCTTGCAGATGCAGGAATGGCGTGAGTGGTGGCAAGAGAACACAGCCACAGCAATGGAAGAGCAAGAATGTGACTGCGCGGATGGAGAAAAGGACAAAAACAACGAGGAATGGCTGCGGAATGAGGACCAAGGAAAGACAACGTTTTATTTGTAGCAGCGAACAAGTAGTTGGCCAAGCGGCAAGGGGTTTGCCCAGGTCACAAAAGTTCTTGAGAAATTTCCTCAAATACAATTGAAACCCTTCAGATTTGAAAACAACCAATATTTGAACCCTTGTACAGCAAAATAGTGTAGATAAACCTTGAAAATCCTCAGAAATCCTGTAACCTGGAATAGAAAATCACCCAAAAATAATATGTGCATAAAACAAAATTAAAACCCTAGATCAGCTAAACAACATTTACAACTTTTGACTCTTAAACAGCCAGATTTATCAATAATCATTAGTAATTTTATGAAAATTCCAGATTCACTATGAAAAACTTCATAAATCTCTCATGCCATTCAAAAAAATAAACTAAATGATAATCTCAGGATCAAAACTAGCTGGGCTCTGCAAGAAAATGCTTGCGGGAGTTGGCTGGTTCAGCGGAGAACTTCCCCAAATGCCCACTGATCTTCTTCAATAAGGGTTTCAGCACTTCAAGAGAGTAACACCAGCAAGATTTCAACCCCAAAGTCTTTCTTTATTAGCACCAAAAAAAGGTTTACAAAAGAGCTTCTTCAGCACAAGGCTCACAGATCGAATGATCTCAAATGACCCCTAGCACCCTATTTAAAGGAAAAATTCCCAATGTCTAGTTCGAGTGATCCACGTCAAAATGATCTCGACCGTCGATGAGGATCAAGATATCTCTTAATCTCATTCGTCGAAT